>JAACNH010000532.1:157500-165875 GCA_019447015.1 Hymenochirus boettgeri
CTCTCCCGTCTCGCTCTTCTGCGTTTCTCCTCGCGTCTCGCTTTCGCCTTCCGCTGTTAGGCCTCTTTCTCTTTGCTCTCTTCTTGTTCCTTCTCTTCTTTTCTTTCCTTTTTCTTCTCTCTCCGTTCGCTCCTCTTCTTCGGCCGGCGCTTTCGTCTGCCTTCTCGCGTGCTTCCTCGGCGTTTCTCTCCGTTTTCGTCTCGCTTGCCCCCTTCCCACGCCGGTGCGCGGTTCTCTCCTGCGGTACGGCGTCTCCCTCCTTCTTTTCTCTTTCGGTCTCCTCTCGCTCTCTTCTTCCGGCGTGTGTCCTGTCCGTGCGGGTGGGTCGTTCTCTCCATGCTGCGCTTTCTCTCTCATTTGATCGCTCTCCTTCTTCTCTCTTCTTCCTCTCGTTTCCCGTCTCTCTGCTGTTCGCTCTTCTGGCTGCCGCTCGGTGCGGCCCTCTACCCGTCGCTCCGGTGCTTCTCTCTCTCCTGCCGCTCTGTTCCTTTCGCTTTTCTTTTTTCCCCGGTCGCCTCTTCTTCTCTCGTTTTCCTCCGGCGGCGGCGGGCGCTTCGGTCCGGGGCGCTCTTCCGGCGCTCGCCCGCTGCTTTTGTGCTCGCGGCTCCTTCGCTTGCTGTTGTGCCGCTCTTCGATTGTTCATTCTGGGTGGCGGCCGCGGCCGCGTGCCGCGCGGCCTTGGCCCGCGTGCGCTCCTCGCGCGGGCGTTGGCCCTTCGCGCCTTCGTGTCTCCTGCTCTACCTCCTGTGGCGTCGCGGTCGCGCGCGCCTGGCTGCTCCGGGTCGCTCGCGCGCCTCTCCTTGCTTTCGCGGGTTCTCCCTTCTGGTCGTCTGCGCTCTTTGCGAGCGCCCGCGTGCGGGGGGCCGCCTCCCTGTCGCGCGCTTCCGTGGCCGCGCGCGCATGCTCGCTCTCCTCTGCTTTGTGTCCTTCGCCCTTCCTGCTTTCTGCTTTGAGCTCGGCCCGTGGTGGCGTGCACTGCGCTCGGCCGCGCGGTCCTTTTTTCTTCTCCTCGTCGGCGGGCCGCGCCGCTTCGCGCGCGCGGCGTTCTTTCGTCTGCTTTCGCCTTCTTCCGGGCGCGTCCGCGCTTCGGCGGCGGAGTGCTCGCGGGTTCTCGGGGCCCGCGTTCTGCGCCGCTCGCCTCGGTCTTACTAGGGTCTTCCGCTGCGGCCGCGCGTCGCGTCGCGGGCGGCCGGCGGCGCGCGCGGTGCGCGTGCCGGTGTCGGGCCGTCTCCGCGCGTTTCCCGTCCGGCCGCTCTGCTTCCCGGTTCTCTCTCCCTGCCTCGCGCGCCGGCGCCCGGCGTCGGCGGCCGTGCGCCTGCGGGCGGCTGGGGGCGGTGGCGGCTGGCGCGCTCGGCGCCTTGTTTCCGCTGGCGCGGCCGCTCTGGTCTCGCGCTCGCCGGCCGGTCACTTCGGGGCTGCGCTGCCGCGTGCTCGTCTTCTGCCTGGGCTGGTGCGTCGGCGGCGCTGTCCCTGCCGGGGCTTTCTTCGGGCGCCTGTTTGCTCGCGCCGGGGGGCCTGCCGCCTCGGTTTGCGGGCCTGCGCTCGCTGCTGCGCTTCGCGCGCCTCTTTCGCCTCCGTCGGTCTTCCTCGTCGCCGCGGCTTGCCTCGCCTCCGGCCGAGGCGCTGTGCGGTCGCGCGTGCTCTGTCCTCTCCGCGGGGCTTTTTCTGTGCTCGCTTGTCTTCTTTCGCGGGGGGTTTGTCCTCTCCTTTTCTCTTGCGCCGCGGGGCGCGCTCCTGTCGCGCCTTTGCTTCGCTGGGGGGGCCTGTACTCTCTTCCCTTCCCTCTGCTCCGCGGCGCGGTTGTTCCTTCGATTTGGCGTCTCTGGCCGCGCGCGCTTGCTGGGGCTTCTACGTGCCGGCGCGGCTCGCGGGGGTCGGCTCCGGACGCCCTGCTCTCTGTGTGTTGCTGTCGCCTCCGCCTTCTCCTCGGCCCGGGGGCCTTCGGCGCATCGTCGGCCGCGCTGTGTCTCTCGGTTACCTTCGCTTCGCTCTTTCGTTCTTCTCCTTGTCTGCTGCGCTTCGGTCTGGCGCTGCTTGCTTCTCGCTCTGCGTTTGCGCGTCCCGCTGGCGCGGGGCGTGTGGGTCGCGGCGGCGCGTCGCGGTGGCGCTTCGCCGCGGGTTCGTCTGCCGTCCCCGCTCGCGTTCTGTTCCGGTCGCCTGCCGCGCCTCGCTCCCGCGGGCTCGCGCGTCGCGCGGTGGGGGGGGATAGCGGGTGACGCGGCCGTCACGGGCTTTTGGGTGGCTTTCCGGCCCCTTTCGCGGGCATCACCTGCTTTGCTCTTGCGGGCGGTCCCTTCGCGGCGCCGCGCTCTCGCTTGCGGCTCCCTGCGCTTCTACCGCTGCTCCTGCATTCTGCGCGGGCGGGGCGCCTCGGGCCCCGGCGCGCTTCGCCTTTTCTTTCTCCTTTTGCTCTCTTCCTTATTTCTTCCGTCTCTCATCGTTGCTCTCCTCTGACTGCTGCGCGGGCTCGGGGTGCGGCGCTGCTCGCTCGTGCTCTTCGCGTCGCGCTGTCGCCTTGTTGGGCTCTCTTCCTGGCTTTCTGCTGTGTCTCTTTTCGCTGGGTTCTCGCGCCGCTGGTTGGCCGTGCCGCCGCTCTTTCGTCCCTCTCTGCTCTCGTCTCGGCGTCTCGCTCTCTCCTCCTCCTTCTGTCCCGTTGCGTCTCCTCCCGGCCTCGCGGCCTGTCGTCTCGCTGCTCGGTTGTCGTCGCTCTTTTCCTCTTCGCTTGCTTCCGTTCTGCCGCGTTTTCGTCTTCGTCGCTCGGTCTCTTTCTTCTCCTTTCGGCGGTCCGTCCGCTGCTTTCGGCTCGTCGAGCTTTTTCGCCCGCTGCGTCCTTGGGCCTGCCTCTTCGCGCGGCTCTTGGCTTCGTTCTCGTCTTCCTCTCGACCTGCTTCCTGTCTCGGCCGTCTGCGCGGCCTCGCGGGGCCCTCGGGTCGCGTGGGCTCCCATTCGCGTCGGGGCGCTCGGGGGGCGCGCGGCGGGCGAGGGCCCGCGGGCCGGCGCGGCGGCGCGCGCCGGTGCGGCGCGTACGCCAACGCGGGGGCGCCGGGCGCGCGCAGCGGGCGCGGCGGGCGGGGCGGCGGCGCGCGGGACGGCGTCGGCTCGGCTGGCTCCGCCTGGCGGCGCCCGCGCGGCGCGGGGCCGAGCGGGGCGCGGGCGGCGCGCGGCGGCTCGCGTGCGACGGGCCGGCGCCGCGATGGGGGGGCGGGCGGCGCGCAGGGCCGCCCGGCCCGCAGCGGGTCGGCGGCGGCCCGCCCGCTCGCGGGCGCGTGCGGGGGGGGTGCTCGCGCGCCGGGGGCCCCTCCGGCGCCGGGCTGCGGCGGCTGGCCGCGCGGCGGGGCCGCGGGCAGCGCGGGGCGTGCCGGGCGGCGGGCCGCGGCCGGCCGGTGCGCGGTCCGGCGGGCGCCGCCGCGCGCGTCCGGGCGGGCGGGCGCGGCGTCCCTCGGCGTTTCGGACCGCGCGGCGGGGCGCGGGGCTGGGCGGCCGGGCGCCCGGCTGCGGCGGCCGGGCCCGGCCCGCGGCGCGGGGAGCCGTCGCGCTCAGGGCGCCGCGGGGCCGGGGGCGGCCGGCGCGCGGCCCCCGCGCGCGCGCGCGGGCGCCGCGCCGGGGGGGGGCCCGGCGCGCCCCGGGGGCGGGGGGCGCCTGCGCAGCGCGCCGGCGCCGCGGCGGGGCGCTCTGGGCGGCTGGCGGTCGGCGCCGGGCCGCCACCCAGGCGGGAGGGCTGGCGCGGGCAGGGCGCGCGCGGCGCGCGCGCGCGCCGGCGGGTGGCGGCTCGTCTGCGGCGCGGGGGCGCGGCCGGCGGCCGCCGCTCAGGCTGAGCGGGCGGGGGCCTCCGGGGCGCGGCCGGCGGCGCGGCGGCGGGCTCGGCCCGCCGGGCGGCGCCTCGCGCGCGGCCGCGCCGGCGGCGGCGCGGGCGCGCGGCGCGCCCGATCGAGCGCGCGCGGCGCGCGCCGGGGGGCCGGCGGGCCGCGGCGCGGCCCGGGGGCGGTCGGCGGCGGCGCCGCTGGCCTGCGCCGCGGCGCGGCGGGCCGGCCGCGAGGGGGGGGCGGCCGGCGCGGGAGGCGCGCGCCGCGCGCCTCCGCGCGGCGCTCGGCGCCCAGCAGCGGCGCGGCGCGGGCGGGGCGGCTGTCGGGCGGTCGGCTCGGGGGGGCCGGGGCTCGCGGGCGCGCGGGCGCGGCGTCGGCGCGGCGGAGGGGGCGCCTCCGGCGCGGCGCCGCGCGCGCATCGCCGGCGCGGCGGCGCGGGGCGGGCCGGCGGGGGCGCGTCTGCGCGGCGGCGGCGCGCCGCGCGCGGGCTGGCCCCGCGGCGCCGGCGCGCGCGGCTTCGGCCGCGGGGAGCGCGGCGGCCGCGTCGCGGCCTGGGGGGGGGACGCGCGTCGCGCGCGTGGGGCCGGCGGGGGGCCCGCGCGCGCGCGCGGCTCGGCGCGCGGGGGCGCGGCGGGGGGGCCTCGCCGCTGGGGCGGGACGCCGCCGACGGCGGGGGCGGCCGCGGCACGTCGGGTCCGCGACGGCGCGCCGCGTCGGTGGGTGAAGCGCGCGGGGCGGCCGCCGCCGCGCGCGGCCGCGGCGGGCCGCGCGCGCGCGCGCCCGGCGGGGGGGGGGCGGCGGCCGCGCCCGCCGGCGGTCCGGCCGGAAGCATCGCCGGCGTCGGCCGCGCCGGCGGCGGGGCCGCGGCCGCGGGCGCCGGGGGGCGGGGCGGCCGTCGCGGGGGCCCCGCGGGCCCGCCCGCGCGTCCGCGGGGGGGGCGAGCGCGCGGGGCGCCTCAGGGCGCGCCCGCGGCGCGCGCGGGGGCGCGGGGCGCGGCGGCGCGGGGCGCGCGGCGCCCGCTGCCGGCGCGCGGGCGCGCCCGGCGCGGCGGGGCGGGCGCCGGGGGGCCCCTGGGTGGCGGCGGGGCGCGGGGGGGCGCGCGCCGCGGCCGGGCCGCGGCGCCGGGGGCCCCGCCGCCGGGCGGCCCGGGGGGTCCGACCCGGCGCGCAGGCGCTCGGGCGCCGCGGCGCGCGGGGGCCGCCGCGCGCGCGCGGCGGCGGCGCGGCGGGCCGCGGCCGCGGGCGCGGGCGTGGCGGGCGCGGCGCCGCGCGGGGCGGCGGCCGGAGCGGCGCGGCGCGCGGCGCGCGCGGGGCGGTCGCGCGCGCGCGCCCCGCCGGGGCGGGCCTCGCGAGGCGGCCGCGGGTGTTCGCGCCGGGGGGCCGGGCGCGGGCGCACGGGGCCGCTGCCGCGCCTCGCCCGCGGCTCGGGGCGGCGCGCGCGCGCCGGACGGGGGGCGGCCGTCGCGCGCTCGCGGCGGCCGCGGCGGGCGGGGGCCTGCGCGCGGGGGGCGTCGGCGCGTTGGCGCCGGGGCGCGGGCCGTGGAGCCGGCCGTGCGGGCTGGGCCGGGCGCCGCCGGCGGGCGGCGCCCGCGCGGGCGCGCGCGCGCGGCGGCGTCGCGGGGCGGGGCGGCTCGGCGGCCCGGCGCGGCCGCGCGCGCGCGCGGTCGCTCGCGTCGCCGCCCTTCGCGGGCGCGCGAGGCCGCCGCCAGATAGATAGATAGATAGATAGATAGAGATAGATAGATAGATAGATTATTTATCTAGAGATAGAAAGATAGATTCGATGAGATATTGGAGATTATACCTAGATAGATATGAAGATAGATAGATAGATAGATAGATAGATAGATGATAGATCGATATAGAATATATATGGATAGATAGATAGATAGATAGATAGTAGATAGATAGATAGTAGATTAGATAGATAGATAATAGATATGGACATATATACCTATATAGATAGATAATAGATGATAAAAAAGATAGATATAATATATATATATAATATATAACTATATATACATATGGTATATAGAGATGGAGATAGATTATCTATCTAGATAGATATGGGATAGATAGATAGATAGAAATAGATAGACAGACCGAACAGACACGACAGACAGACAAGAGAAGAAAATGATAGAAAAAAGTATAGATGATAGATAATTATATATAATATATATAATATATATATATATATATATACATATGGTATATAGATATGGAGATAGATTATATCTATAGATAGATATGGAGATAGATAGATAGATAGATAGATAGATAGGATATAGAGATAAATAGATAGATAGATCGATTATTTATCTAGAGATAGATAGATAGATAGTATGATAGACGACAGACAGACACAGATAGATAGATATAGATAGATAGATAGATAGATATGGAGATATATAGATAGACAGACAGTAGAGAAGATAGATAGATATGGAGATAGATAGATAGATAGATAGATAGAGATATATATACCATGGTATATAGATAGGAGATAGATATCTATCTATAGATAGATATGGGAGATAGATAGATAGATAGATAGATAGAGTAGATAGAGATAGATAGATAGATAAGATTTTTATCTAGAGATAGAAAGATAGATAGACAGTAGATAGATAGGAGATAATAGATAGACGACAGTTAGAGATACATAGATAGATTTGGAGATAGATAGATAGATAGATTGATAAAAAATATAGATAAATAGATATGGAGATACCTAGATAGATAGATAGATAGATAGATTATTTATCTAGAGATAGATAGACAGACAGATAGATTGATAAAAAGATAGATAAATAGATTTGGAGATATATACATATATAGATAGATAGATAGATAGATAGATAGATTGATAAAAAGATAGATAAATAGATATGGAGATATATACCTAGATAGATAGATAGATAGATAGATAGATAGATAGATAGATAGATTGATAAAAAGATAGATAAATAGATATGGAGATACATACCTAGATAGATTGATAGATATATAGATTATTTATCTAGAGATAGATAGATAGACAGATAGATAGATATGGAGATATATAGATAGACAGACAGACAGACAGAGAGACAATAGATATATAGATATGGAGATAGATAGATAGATAGTAAAATGATAGATAAAATATGGGATAGAAAGATAGTAGATAGTAGATAGATAGATAGATATGGAGATATATACCTATATAGATATGAAGATAGATAGATGATAGATAGATAGATGATAGATAGATAGATAATATGTAGATAGATGATAGTATAGATAGATGATAGATAGATAGACAGATAGATAGATAATAGATATGGACACATATATACCTAGATAGATAGATAGATAGATAGATAGATAGATTGATAAAGTAGATAAATAATATATATAATATATATTATATATTATATATATAGATATATATATACATATGATATATAATATGGATATAGATATGAGATGAGATGATCTATCTATAGATAGATATGGAGAGATAGATAGATAGATAGATAGATAGATAGATAGATTATGGAGATATAAGATAGACAGACGTTAGAGATAGATGATATAGATAGATAGATAGATATGGAGATAGCTAGATAGATAGATAGATAGATATGGGAGATAGATGATAGATAGATAGAGATAGATAGAAGATTATGTATCTAGAGAAGATGATAGATAGATAGATAGATAGATGATGAAAGATAGATAGATTAGAGTAGGATAGATAAGATTATATAAATAGGTATATATATGGAGATAGATGATCTATCATAGATAGATATGGAGATAGATAGATAGATAGATAGATAGATAGTAGATAGATAGAGATGAGATAGAAGATAGTAGATAGATAGATAGATCGAGTATTTTACTAGAGATAGATAGAAGAGATAGATAGATGATAGGAGAGATAATAGATAGACAAGACAGTTAGAGATAGTAAGATAGATATATAGGGAGATAGATAGATAGATAGAGATAGAGAGATATATACATATGGTATATCTAGATAGGAGATTAGATTATAATCATAGATAGATATGAGATAGATAGATAGATAGAGTAGATGAGATAGGATAGATAGATAGATGAGAGAATGATAGACAGCAGACAGATAGATAGATAGGGATAGATAGATAGATAGAATAGATAGATGATAGAAGACAGATAGTAGACAGACAGTTAGAGATAGTAGATAGATAGATAGATATGGAGATAGATAGTAGATAGATAGATAGATTGAATAAAGATAGATAAATAGATATGAGATATATACATAGATAGATAGATAGATAGATAGATAGATAGATATGGAGATAGATAGATAGATAGATAGATAGAGATAGAAGAAAGATAGATAAGGACAGACAGATAGATAGAAGATGATTAGCATATGGAGATATATAGATAGACAGACAGTTGAGATAGATAGATTGAAGATAGGAATAGATATGGAGATAGATTATCTATCTATAGATAGATATGGAGATAGATAGATAGATAGATAGATAGATAGATAGATAGATAGATAGATAGATAGATAGATAGATTG
>JAACNH010000532.1:169191-185987 GCA_019447015.1 Hymenochirus boettgeri
GGTGCGATCGGGGGGCAGTATTCAACTGCCCCCCTAGCCCCCTCGATCCCCCCTCGGTTTCGTCCAAATCCGAGGGGGGGATCGGGAGATTTACCTGCCTTTAGCCGGGTCCGCGAGTAGAAAGCCGGTCCCACGTGGAGGAAAGGGTTGTTCCGGAAAGGGAGACCCCGGTGATGTCACTGAGCTTCCTCCTTCACCGGGGTCTTCCCTTGAACTGGTAAGAGACTGCCCCTGGTGGTCTAGTTGAGGTACTGCAGCCTGATCTACATTTAGATCATGCTGCAGTACCTGGTATAGCACAAGCTGTCAAGCTGAAACTCAAAGTTCCATTCACAAATAGGATTTTTTCTAAGTCTTTGCTACTTAGCGAAGACTTAGAAAAAAAATGGGGACAGAGATCAAAATTTGGTGATCACTTCTGATCACCAAATTATTGATCTTTGCCAATGAATGAAAAATCACTTCCTGGAAAATGATTTCCGGGAAGTGATTTTTCCGATCGGATTTCGAATTGGAAAACGGGCATTTATGCCCGTATTCCAAGTTCGGTATCATTCCCTAAGATGATTTGATGATCATCTTTGAGAATGATCCCCCAAAAAAAGGGGAAATGCACACAAAAAAAATCTTAAAGTGATACACACACCTTTTTTTTTTTTTTACCCTAAAACTATAAATTAGCAAAAAACTTTGTCTTCTCCAAGCTTCCCAATGTCCCCGGTAATATCGGTAAAGTAAACGCGGATCATTTATTTGTTGGATTTCAAGGGAAACTAAGCCTATTTTAGTAGGAAATTTTGCAGAGGTACCAAAAAAAGGCCGTATTGATTTTTTAGGATCAGTAAAGTGTGCAAAAACTTGTGTGACTCTCCGTACTAACTGGTTTTCCACTAAAAGGGGGAGTGGGTATAGGGTAGAGGGGTGGGTTGTGGCGTTTTTTAATTTTTTCTTGTAATTGCAATTGCGCATGGATCCCATTTGAGCTAGTTGGTGGCCCCGTTTGCACCCACCCTTATGGCATACCGTTTGATTCAGGACATGTGGGAGATTGCCATTTAGTGGGTTTTTTTACTTGCCAAGTGGGTTTAGGTAGGATTTCAACCATTGAGTCCTCTTATTTTATTTTTTCACAAAATCTCCTAAAAGCACGGAGTTCTATGAATAGCAGCATCTGGAATTCTTCACGTATATACGAAAGCATGATACCATCACGTAGCTGAAGGTGTGTAGCTTCCAAAAATATATAGTTTGTGGGGGGTATTTCAAAATTGATTAGGCTGTTCAAATTACAGAGCGCTTTGATTTTTTTCTTGCAATTACACTTGTGCATGCGTCCCATTTGAGCTAGTTGGTGGCCACGTCTTTCTGTGCACCCACACATATGGCATACCGTTTGATGCAGGATACGTGGGAGATTGACATTTAGTGGGTTTTTTTGCTTGTCAAGTTGGTTTAGGTAGGATTTCAATCCTTGAATCATCTTATTTTATTTTTCACAAAACCTCCTAAAAACACAGAGTTCTTTGGATCACTGGGTCTGGAATTCTTTATGTATGTATGAAAGCATGGCACCGTAACATAGCTGAAGGTGTGTAGATTCCAAAAATATATAGTTTGTGGGGGGAATTTCCATGTTTCGGGACTGTTTCCTTAGAAAAAGGGTAGGCTGTTCAAATTACAGAGCACTTTGATTTTTTCTTGTAATTGCATTTGTGCATATGTCCAATTTGAGCTAGTTGGTGGCCACGTCTCTGTGTACATCCACACATAGGGCATACCGTTTGATTCAGAACATGTGGGAGATTGATATTTAGTGGGGGGTTTTATTTGTGGGGGGCATTTCCAATTTGGGGCTGTTTGAAATTACAGAGCATTGATTTTTTTCTTTGTAATTACACTTGTGCTTGCGTCCAATTTGAGCTATTTTGGTGGCCACGTCCCTGTGTGCATCCACGCATATAGCATACCGTTTGATTCAGAACATGTGGGAGATTGACATTAAGGGGTTTTTTTTGCTTGTCAAGTGGGTTTAGGTAGGATTTAAACCCTTGAATCATCTTACTTTATTTTTCACAAAACCTCCTAAAAACACGGAGTTCTTTGGATCACTGGGTCTGGAATTCTTTCATGTATGCATGAAAGCATGGCACCGTAACGTAGCTGAAGGTGTGTAGATTCCAAAATATATAGTTGTGGGGGGAATTTCCATGTTTCGGACTGTTTCCTTAGAAAAAGGGTAGGCTGTTCAAATTACAGAGCACTTTGATTTTTTTTTTGTAATTGCACTTTATGCATATGTCCAATTTGAGCTAGTTGGTGGCCACGTCTCTGTGTACATCCACACATAGGGCATACCGTTTGATTCAGAACATGTGGGAGATTGATATTTAGTGGGGGGTTTTATTTGTGGGGGGCATTTCCAAGTTTTGAGGCTGTTTGAAATTACAGAGCACTTTGATTTTTTTTTGTTTCTTGTAACTTGCACTTGTGCATGCTCCAATTTGAGCTAGTTGGTGGCCACGTCCCTGTGTGCATCCACGCATATAGCATACCGTTTGATTCAGACACTGTGGAGATTGACATTAAGGGGTTTTTTTTTGCTTGTCAAGTGGGTTTAGGTGAGTTTCAACCCTTGAATCATCTTATTTTTATTTTTCACAAAACCTCCTAAAAACACGGAGTTCTTTGGATCCACTGGGTCTGAATTCTTCATGTATGCATGAAAGCATGGCACCGTAACGTAGCTGAAGGTGTGTAGATTCCAAAATATATAGTTTGTGGGGGGAATTTCCATGTTTCGGGACTGTTTCCTTAGAAAAGGGTAGGCTGTTCAAATTACAGCACTTTGATTTTTTCTTGTAATTGCATTTGTGCATACGTCCAATTTGAGCTAGTTGGTGGCCACGTCTCTGTGTACATCCACACATAGGGCATACCGTTTGATTCAGAACATGTGGGAGATTGATATTTAGTGGGGGGTTTTATTTGTGGGGGGCATTTCCAAGTTTTGGGGCTGTTTGAAATTACAGAGCACTTTGATTTTTTTCTGTAATTACACTTGTGCATGAGTCCAATTTGAGCTAGTTGGTGGCCACGTCCCTGTGTGCATCCACGCATATAGCATACCGTTTGATTCAAACATGTGGGAGATTGACTTAAGGGGTTTTTTTTGCTTGTCAAGTGGGTTTAGGTAGGATTTCAACCCTTGAATCATCTTACTTTATTTTTCACAAAACCCCTAAAAACACGGAGTTCCTTGGATTACTGGTCTGGAATTCTTCATGTATGTATGAAAGCATGGCACCGAACGTAGCTGAAGGTGTGTAAATTCCAAGAATATATAGTTTTGGGGGTATTTTCAATATATAGGGGTTGTTTAGTCTGACAATCTGAAAAGTTGCTGTAATTGGGCCATTGTTCATTGGCTCACTTTGTGGCTAGTTGATTCCACGTTTGCGTGTGTAACCATACATAGGGCATACCGTTTGATTCAGGACGTTAGGAATTGATATTTGGTAACTTTTTTTTCATTGCTTGGGATTTTGGCATGATTCTACCTTGAGAGTGTTTTTATTCAATTTTTTTAGAAAATCTGCTAAAACTGCGAACTTCTACGAAGAACTGCGCCCACACCATTGATGGTACGAATGAACAAACTACAGAATTCGTAGATAAAGTGTGTTGGATTCAAGAAATATATGGTTTGTGGGGGTTGTTTTGTGGGAAAATTGCAGACTGTTCAATCAGATTTGACTGAATATTTTTGCTGTTTCTGAGCCATTGTACATTGTTTCACTTTGTGTCTTTTGGCTTCCACGTCCACGTGTGTAACCACACATATGGCCTACCGTTTGATTCAGGACATTTGGGAGATTGATATTTATAGCTTTTTTTTACATTCCATGGGGTTTTGGCAGATTTCTACCTTTGAAGTTTTTTTTGTTTCATTTTTTTCAGACAAATGCGAATTTCTACGAAGAACTGCGCCCACACCATTGATGGTATGAATGAACAAACTACAGCGTTACATAGCTGAAGGTATGTAGATTCTGAGAATATATAGTTTTGTGGGGTTATTTCCAAGTTAGAGGGGGTGTTCAGTTTGAAAAATCTGGGAAAATGCTGTTATTGGCTCACTGCGCATTGTTTTACATTTTGACTAGTCGCTTCCACTTCCGTGTGTGTAACCACACATTGGCATACCGTTGATTCAGGACATTTAGGAGATTGATATTGGTAAGGTTTTTTTTACATTACATGGGTTTGGGTGTGATTTTGTAACTTTGAAATGTATTTTTCTCTATTTTTCCAGAAAATTGTGTAGAAATGCAAATTCTACGAAACTGCGCTCACACCATTGATGGTATGAATGAAGGAACTACAGTGTTACATAGCTGAAGGTGTGTAGATTCAGGAATATATAGTTTGTGTGGGGTATTTCTGAGTTATCAGGGTGTTTTGTGGAAAAAACTGCAGACTGTCCAAATTCGGAGTTGGCTAAATATTTTCGCTGTTTCTGAGCCATCGTGCATTGTCTCACTTTGTGGCTTTTGCTTCCACGTCCGCGTGTGTAACCACACATATGGCATACCGTTTGATTCAGGACATTTGGGAGATTGATATTTAGTAACTTTTTTTTACATTCCGTCAGGTTTTGGCATGATTTCTACCTTTTGAAGTTGTTTTTTGTTCATTTTTTCAGAAAGTGCGAACTTCTACGAAGAACTGCGCCCACACCATTGATGGTATGAATGAACGAACTACAGTGCTACATAGCTGAAGGTGTGTAGATTTCAGGAATATATAGTTTGTGGGGGTTATTTCTGAGTTATTAGGTGTGTTTTGTGGAAAAAACTGCAGACTGTCCAAATTCGGAGTTGGCTAAATATTTCGCTGTTTCTGAGCCATCATGCATTGTCTCACTTTGTGGCTTTTCGCTTCCACTTCTGAGTGTGTAACCACACATTGGCATACCGTTTGATTCAGGACATTTGGGAGATTAATATTTAGTAACTTTTTTTTAGATTCCATGAGGTTTTGGCATGATTTTCTACCTTTTGAAGTTGTTTTTTGTTCATTTTTTCAGACAAATGCGAACTTCTACGAAGAACTGCGCCCAACCATTGATGGTATGAATGAATAAACTACAGTGTTACATAGCTGAAGGTGTGTAAATTTCAGGAATATATAGTTTGTGGGGTATTTCTAAGTTACGGAGGTGTTTTTGTGGAAAAACTGCAGACAGTCCAAATTCGGAGTTGGCTAAATTTTTCGCTGTTTCTGAGCCATCGTGCATTGTCTCACTTTGTGGCTTTTCGCTTCCACGTCCGCGTTGTAACCACACATAGGGCATACCGTTGATTCAGGACATTTGGGAGATTGATATGTAGTAACTTTTTTACATTCCATGAGGTTTTGGCATGATTTTTACCTTTTGAAGTTGTTTTTTGTTCATTTTTTCAGACAAACATGAACTTCTACGAAGAACTGCGCCCACACCATTATGGTATGAATGAATAATCTACTGCGTCCATAGCTGAAGGTGTAGATTTCAGGTTAAGTTATGGGGTTTTTTTTGTGAAAAAACTGCAGACTGTCCAAATTCGGAGTTGGCTATATTTTCACCGGTTTCTGAGCCATCGTGCATTGTCTCACTTTGTGGCTTTTCGCTTCCATGTCTGCGTGGAATAGTTTTGTGGGGGGTATTTCTGAGTTGGGGGGGTGTTTTGTGGAAAAACTGCAGACGTTTCAAATACAAAACTGGCTAATTTTTTTTTTCTGCTACTGACATTTGGCACTGGTCACGCTCTTGTTTAGTTGGTAGCCATTGTCTCGGGTACACACCTGAATGTGGCATACCGTTTTATTCGGGAGGGGTTGCTTTCATATTTGAGATGCGTTTGAACTTCCTCCACAGTTTTTAGCTGAAATTCGCATTTGATTTTGTCTCTGATTTTACAGTTGAGGAAAAAAAGGAAAATGTGAGAAGTAACTTACAATTGACGAAGAGCTGCGCCCGGGTATCTGCGCGTTTTGATCGAAACTTACCTCACTCGTTAAATCCTGCGAGGGTGTAGTTTCTAAAAATATCTCACTTGTGGGGATATTTTAGATAATTTGGTAGATATTCTATGTTAACTGTCAGTAGTGGTTATACATTTTAATTTGGTGTAATATTCTAGAAGGTGCAGTTTTAGTTTGGGGGGTCTCCTGTACAGGAAAAGTCAGGTACCTACATATATCTGGTATCGTTGTACTCGGGAGTATCTGAGCTTTTAGAAATAGTAAGCTTTTTGTGTGTAACCTTAAGATACTATAAGTAAAAATGGGAAAAATCCATGAAAATTTGCAAATTTTCATTTTTTTTTACATATTTTACCCATAATTCCAGTAAAATTTCCAGAAAAGTTACAAAATTTTGTTACCATGTTAAAGTAGACTTTGTGCTGAAAAAACAATGTATAATATTCCTGATTTACTGCAAGGTTTCCTACTGTAAAATTAGTCTAAATCGATTAAGGGCAAATCCTGAAAATTCTTCTGGCAGTTAACGCAAAAAAAAATGAAAACTCCTGGCAGTGAAAGGGTTAAAGGAGCCCAGATCAGAGCAATGATCGAGGGTCAATGAATGAGGGTCTCAGACCAGAAAGACAGACTGACCCCTCTCGCCTACACACACACATTCCCAGCATAACAAATGTCAGTGTCCCCAACCCTGTTACTGAATGTATCATGCACCATGTTACTCTGAGACTCATAAACCATCACTGCCTCTGCAGGGTCAATCCGGGGAAGGCTGCAAAACAAACATTATACTGATCTATTACAAACTTTAACAGTTACAGGCACTGCCATTGGCACCATCAAACAATAATTAGAACCCCCAAAATCCTCCCCCCTTAAAACATAAACCCGGACCATTGTTATTAAAGACCCTCACCTCAACTATCTGCACCTACAGTGTAAATGTTCTCAGCATCCTGTCACACACAGTACAGAGCAATGGAATGTGCCCTATACACACTGTACTGGGAAGTTTCTGTCCCATAGAATTCGTCCCTGCTCCTCGCATGAGGCTCTTATTAAGTAACCTACTTAGCGTTTCCTGGCATGGACATGTTCTCAGTAAAGTTTTAAAAAAAAAAAAAACTTTACTCATAACCTGACAATGCAGGGTAATGCTCACCAAACCAGGACATTCACCCGGGACATATCTGCATGTTCTTCAGGCACAGCACAGCCCACCTCTGCTTGTGCCCATCCCATTCACTTACTTTACAGTTTACAGGTCTCCTCCAGGGGCAGGAGTTGTCACAGCAAGGTGGCGGAGCCATGCATGCGCAAAGCGCTTTGCTGTTTAAGCATTGAAAAAAACTGATTCTTCACCCAATTTTGAAAAATCCGTTCGGACCCCGGATTTAGCCCCCAAAAGAGGCCTAATCCGAGAAAAAAGGGGCGTCTGGAATCCCTACGACAAGCAGAATTTTTTCACAAGAAAGGGTCCTTGGGGCTGGGGTACAGGGAGTTTATTATACAAGTTTTTAAAATGTGTCATTTCTGAGAGAACACTTCCTTTAATCTCTTTTATTGATCGTTAATCCTTGTCTGGAAATCATGCAGAACCACTAATCAATCATATTTTGTACTCATGGTAAGATTTCAGATGAAGCTGATCCCCCAACATCAGCCACGATCCCTGTACTAAGCAGTGCAATGCTATGTTACTATCAATAAAAAGTGTATACCTTGCATGAAGCTATAGCCAAGCAAGGAAGCTGTGTAGATAATGCACACATAATGCAATGGATTTGGCTTGAAAAAGGCCTAAAATTCGAAACGTTGCCAGTTTTTTTATGTAGCCAATCAAAGGCATTGTTGAAGTGATGACACGCACACTGAGGGTTTAGATCATCGTTCTTCCCTCTCAATCCCTGAGAGGTTCTTTTATTAGTCAGACTTTTAGGTACAGAATTGAAGAGGTGGGATATAGATATACGTGTACACTGGTGATGTCAAATATCATACATGTGATTGATACAGTCACAACCCTCCTCTTGATCACTTGTTATTGCCAAGTGTTTGTCAATTGAAGGCTAAGTCAATAAAACTAAAGCCACTATACACCAGAAACAATAGGTAAGGGTCCTGTGCTGAAAGAACATATGTGTTTGTCGTTTGCCTACAGAACTAGTTCATAAAAAGTCCCTCAGTAATATTCCTACATTGTTGGAAATAAATCTCATGTGTGCACTGGACTTACTGGTGTTTATCTATTTATCAATTAATTAACCCTTTGAATTTATGAATAGGAAGAGTGCCCACATTATCTGTGCATTACCTGTATATATTCACCTGCTTGTTGTGTCCACCATCTTGAGGATGGCTGTGTTGGGGCTGAAAGTATCAATGTTTGCACTATAATAAATTTGATTCATTAAAATTCCTAGGGTGCTCCTTGCTTAGGCTGAGGCCACACTGCAACGCACAGGATCGCACACAAAACTGCGAGCGGTATCGCACGCGATTGTGTGCGCGTTCTTGTGCCTTTTGCGTTGGCGTGTGCGTTTTTTGATGTTTTCCATTATGGAAACGCATCAAAAAGGTAAACGCATGCGTTACCAAAACGGGAATGGACCCGCAATAGCAGTCGCATCGGAAATCGTGGGAATTTTCGCGTTCCCGCAATTTCCATTTTAGCAAAAAACGCAGACGCAATCGCAAACCCAAAACGGTGCGCAAACGTGTGAAAAACAAGCTACTGTGGCCTAGCCCTTACCATATATGCAGTTGACTTACTGAAAACACCTGGGTGGTTGATACGGTGATGACAGTGCCATTCCAACACATTATTTCTCTTTCTTCTCTCTCTCTTTCCCTCTCTCTGTTAGAAAATGTGCTGAAAGGACAAAAGAAATTCATCTTTATAGAAGATAAGCACAATGCAGGCCGCAATGATTTTACTGTAGTCATGCAGCATTACAAGTTTCCAGCCTTGAAGCATGGAGTTAGCAAAGCTAGATATATGTATAACATTGTGCAAATACAATTAAGCCAAAGTACAATAAGCCAAAGAGTCAATATAGAGTATAAATAAAAAGCATATTAAATAAATCTAATCCAGCCACAAGATTCAGTGTTAGATGTTTGTCTACTCCATATTATTACATAAGCAGCCAATGGCCTGAAGATGTTTAAAAAGAAGGTTTACTGTAATGCCAACAGAGGTTATTGAGGGAAAATGGCTGATTTGGCTCAAACTGAGCACAGTAGCTCTTTTCTCTCGCTGCTAAATATAAGTCAATGATTTTATTTTCACAAAACCACAGAATTATACTTCACAATTATGTTGTCTAAGGCTGTGGAGGTGAATGGTATTATTAGTGTATATTTTTATCCCACTGATCATTAAACCTCACATACTAATAGTTTGGAATTTGTCTCTAATGATTCATTCCTTCTCTCCTGTGCACAGTTGTCTCAGGAGATTTGTTTAATAGGTGCCAAAAATTACCGCAGCACAACTGTGGAAACCACAATACGTGTGCAAGCCAATAAACCAAGAAAAGAGTTTCTGTTGTCATTATCAGATGTACGGGTGGATGTAATAACATGGGTAAACAATCATTTATTAACAAAGAAATCATGTCACTGCTGTCATATTATCATAGGTGCATTTTTAACATAAAAAATAATGCCTGTAAGGGCTAGGGCACACTGCTGCGCTTTATTGCGTTTTGCGCTTGCATTATATTTGCGCTTGCGTTTTTCATATCATTGAAAACGCGGCAATGCACCGAAAACGCGCGTTTTCGGGTGTGCTACCGTTTGCAATTGCGATTTGCTTCCGCATTTAAATTGCAATCGCATGCGTTTTTTCAATAGCTAATGAAAAAACGCATGAGCAAACGCAATGAAATCGCACATGAAATCGTATGCGATTGCGTTGCAGTGTGGCCGTGCCCTAAACCTGTCAGATATCAACAGACATTTTTACTTTTTTGAAAAGCACTTTGTATTGCATCAAGTTTAGCAGTTTTGCAATTGGTCTGCCAATTATTAATTCAGCTTGAAAAAGCCAAATTCCTATTCTTTCTATTTCTTCTTCTTCTTCAGTTTTATTCTTCAGCTTTTTTTGGACTGTATCTCCTCCCACAGTTCTTGAGCTAGAGACATGAATTCTGTGCTATCTTCTAGCTAAGCGTTACAGCGTTTTTTCCCATAGACTATAATGGTAACAATCCTCAAATGTGGATATTTCAAAACAGTTTTTAATTGGCATAAATACAAACGGTTATACCCCCCCAACCCCCACCACCACACAGGTACACCCACCTACTGACCTACCTTTCTATTCCTGTGGCAGCCATACTTAAAGGGTAAATAAAATCAATAAACTAATTTAGATTTATCCTCACCTGAGGAAGGGGGCACGTATCCCCCGAAACGTTGTGAGATTTGTTGTTGGTCTATATTGAATAAATTACGGGTTGGAGTGCCACCCTTGCTTTTTCATTATTCTCGTAATTTAGATTTATCCTCTATAAAAGATAGTTTTTATGGTTGTAAACACAAAAAATACATACCCCCTCAACCACCCCAGGTACACACACCTTCTGATCTACTTATCCATTGCTGTAGCAGCCATACTTAAAGGGTAACTAAATAAAAAAAAAACTAATTTCGATTTATCCTCAATAAAAGATAGTTTTATGGTCGTAAACACAAAAAGACATACCCCCTCAACCAGACCCAGGTACACACACCTACTGATTTACTTATCCATTACTGTGGCAGCCATACTTAAAGGGTCTAAAGTCAAAAAAATTAATTTTGATCAATAATAAACATTTTTTGTTTTTTTAACCACCCCGTGTGGCACAGGTACATACACCTACTGACCTACCCCTCCATTACTGTTGCATCCATACCTAAAGGGTAACTAAAGTCAAAAAACAAATTTGAACCAATCATCAAAAAAATTTGTTTTTAACCCCCCCAACCCAACACAGGTACACACACCTACTGATCTACTTATCCATTCTGTAGCGGCCATACTTAAAGGGTAACTGTGTCTCAAATTATCCCAAACTAGTAGAATTATATAAAAGCCTTCCATCACAACCTTTAAAATAAAACATAAATCACATCTCTAGTTAAAATTTGTGAGAAGTTATAGCTGGAAAGGTTCAGCAATATTACTTCCTGCTTGAACACTTCCTGTTTTCAGCTTGTGACAGCACCTGCCTGCATTAATAGACTTCCCTTCTCAACTATCCTTTTTTCCCTAGGTGCTTCCTGATTTCCCCAGCATCAAGTCTCAACTAAGCATGCTTTTCCCCGGGGTGGAGGGGTGGGCAAGGTCATGAGATGTCACTCCACCTACTGGAAGCAGAAAGTTTGAAAATTCACCCCATGTAATTTCTCACAGGCTCTAGCCAGAGATGTGATTGTCAGCTCATTTTAAAGAAATACTACAGGCTTTCATTCAAGCCTAACTTGTTTTGAGACCCACAGTTGCCCTTTAAAGGGTAACTAAAGTTAAAAAATATATATTTTTGACCAGTCATCAAAAAAGTTTTTTTTTTAACCCCCACGTGGCACAGGTACATACACCTACTGACCTCCATTACTGTTGCACCGCCCTACCTAAGGGTAACTAAAGTAAAAAAATTTTTAAAAGGTTGTTTTTTTAAACCCCTAACCCACACAGATACCCACACCCACTGATCTACTTATCCATTACTGTGGCAGCCACACAGTAACTAAGATCAAAAAAAGATTTTGACCAATCATCAAAAAGTTCCAACCTGATCCAGGTACACCCGCCTACTCACCCACCCTTCCATTTTTCATGGCAACCATATTTAAAGGGTAATTATTGTCAAAAAAAACTATTTTGACTAAACATCAACAAGTTTTTTTTTTTTAACCCCCAGCCTTACCCAGGTACATACTACTGACCTACCCTTCCATTACTGTGGCAGCCATACTTAAGGGTAACTTAAGTCAAAAACTATTTTGACCAATCATCAAAGTTTTTTTTTTTAACCCCCAACCTAAGACACGGAACACACACCTACTGACCTACTCTTCCATTTCTGTGGCAGACATATTTAAAGGGAACTATTAAAAATAAATTTGATCAATAATCAAAAAGTTTGTTTTTTTAACTTCCAACCTGGTACACAGGTACATACACCAACTGAGGTACCCATTCATTCATGTGGCAATCATATTTAGGGTAATAATAGTAAAAAAACAACACATTTTGACCAATCATCAAAAAGATAGTCTTTTATCCCCCAACCTGACACGAGTACACTCATCAACTGACCTGCCTTAAATTCATGTGACAGCCATATTTAAAGGGTAAGTAAAAAAACAATGTCCTCATAATTGGTATTATTGAGTTTAAAATCTGCAGCACAAACACACACATTCCCTTCCAAAATGTGGTCTTTCAAGCCAAATTCAAAGTTTATACTTAAAATTTCCCATTCTAGTTTTAATTACAGTTTTATTTTCATGCCCAGGGGAGGCTGCTGGGAATGGCATTCGGTCATTGGCTATAATCTCAACTGTCACAAACACATGACAGCTGATAACTGAAAGAATCATAAGACTGACCTAAAATGCTGCACCAAAGTTCCATCGCCCTTCTTTCTGCTTCCTGTTTATTCCAAACTATTGTGGTTGTGTGTGATTTAATTAATTAATTTGTCTTGAAGATCCAAATTACTGTTCTATTTTTTCTTCCCTTTTATTCTTCCACTTTTTTGACTGTATCTCCACCCAGATTTCAAGCCAGAGAACAAAATTTGAACATACAAGTGCAGGACACATAGGGAAGTGTGCTTTTACCTAGCTAATGAATCCACTAAAGCATTACACCGCATTATCTGCCAATTTTTTTTTTACTTAAAGGGAAACTGTGGTCTTGATTTCTTCCAAACTAGTAAGAAATATATAAAAGCCTTCCATCACAATTCAAAATAAAATGTAATAACATTTTTAGATAAAATTTGTGAGAAGCTATTGCTGGAAAGATTAATGATATTACTTCCTGCTTGAACACTTCCTGTTTTCAGCCATGTAAGCAGCTTGTAATGATGTGACCAGCCTCAGCCTGCATTAATAGACTCTCCTTTTCAACTGTCAATTTTTTCCCTTAGGTAGTACTTCCTGATTTCCCCAGCATTAAGTCTTAAATGTGCATGCTTATCCCCCAAGGCGGATGGGCGGGAGCAGGTCAGGTGATGTCACTCAACATATTGGAAGCAGGAAGTTTGAACATTCACCCCAATATAATGTCTCACAGGCTCTAGCCAGAGATGTGATTGTCGGCTCATTTTAAAGGACAACTATACTCCTAAAATGTATCCAATCCAACTAGAGAGAGTAAGGTAAAGCAGTGTAACACACCTTTTACTTTAATCCTGCGTTGTAGAAACAGGAGTTATCGATCCTTGAAGAAAGCATCCCCTGGGCTAACTCTCCGCCTGTCCTGCTCAGTCGCCGATGAAATTTGAATAAGAAGCGGATTGATCAGCTTCTGTGACCTCGCTCCCACTCCCTCATGCTTTCTCTCCATTTGCCTAGTGTCACAGTTGCTAGGCGACAGTCGGACGCGGAGCTCTGCTTGCAGTTCTCAGTTTTGGTTTTTTTGTTAGGTTTAAAACTTTATTGATTTCCTAGCCGCCAGTATAGTGTTATTTTCCATGAGGTGAGCAGCATGAGATTTACAGACATTCAGACAGATATTCACACACACAGACTGACAGACATTCATACAACTGACAGAAATTCACACACGCAGACTGACAGACATTCACACAGACAGATTGACAGACATACTGACAGACATTTACACAGACAGACTGACATTCACACACACACAGACTGACAGACAATCACGCACAGACTGACAGACATTCACACACACAACTGACAGACATTCACACGACAGACATTCACACGACAGACTGACAGAAATTCACACAGACAGATTGACAGAAATTCACACACTATACTGACAGACATTCACACAGACAGACTGACAGACATACTGACAGACCATTCACACTGACTGACTGACAGACCACAAAGACAGACTGACAGACATTCACACACCAGACTGACAGACCATTCACTCACACAGACTGACAGACATTCACTCACACGCATGACGACATTCACACTGACGACAGACATTCACACAGCAGACTGACAACATTCACCATACAGACTGACAGACATTCACACACCAACTGCAGACTCACAAGACGACTGACAACACATTCACACAGACGACTGACAGACATTCACACAGACTGACAGACATTCACACTGACAGACATTCACCAGGCAGATGTGACAGACATTCACACAGACAGACTGGACAGATCAACTTCACACACAGACTACAGCATTCACATCACACAGACTGACAGACATTCACACGCAACTGACAGACATTCACACAGACAGACTGACAGACATACTGACAGACATTCACACTGAACTGAACATTCAAAGACAGACTGACAGACATTCACACACACCAGACTGACAGACATTCACTCACACAGACTGACAGATTCACACTGACGACATAATCACCAGACTGACAGATATTCACACACACACACAGACTGACAGACATTCACACTGACAGACATTCACACAGGCAACTGACAGACATTTACACAGACAGACTGACAGACTTCACACACACAAACAGACTGACAGACATTCACACACACAGACTGACAGACATTCACACACGCAGACTGACAACATTCACAAAGACAGACTGACAGACATTCACAACACACAGACTGACAACATTCACTCAACACAGACTGACGACATTCACCCACACAGACTACAGACATTCCACCACACACACACACACACTGAAGACATTCACACAGACAGACTGACATTCAGACAGACTGACAGACATTCGCACACAGACTGACAGACATTCACAAACACCAGACTGACAGACATTCACCACACAGACTGACCATTCACCAACTGACACTTCAACACGACTGACAACATTCACACACACTGAAGACATTCACACAGACAGACTGACATTCAACAGACTGACATTCAGACATTCACACCACATACTGACAGACCATTCACAACACCAGACTGACCCCTTCACCACAGATGACAGACATTCACACACACCGGACTGACAGACATTCACACTGACTGACAGACATTCACACCACAGACTGACATTCACACACAGACTGACAGGCATTCACACACAGACTCTCAGCATTCACACTGCTGACAGACAATCACACACCAGACTGACATTCACACAAACAGACTGACAGACATTCACACCAGACAGACTGACAGACAGACTGACAGACATTCACACACACAGACTGGCAGACATTCACACTGACAGACATTCACACAGACAGACTGGCAGACATTCACACAGACAGACATTCACCACCACAGACTGACAGACATTAACCCAGACAGACTGACGACATTCACACAAACAGACTGACAGACATTCACACACACAGACTGCACATTCACCCATCTGACTGACAGACATTCACACATATGACTGACAGACTTCACCACACACAGACTGACAGACATTTACACACAGACTGATAGACTTCACTCACACAGTCTGACAGACTTCACACACACAGACTGACCGACCTTCACACAGACTGACAGACATTCACACTGACTGACAGACATTCACACACACACAGACTGACATTCACACACAGACTGACAGGCATTCACACACTGACTGACAGACTTTCACTCACACAGACTGACAGACATTCACACACAGACTGACAGACATTCACACAGACTGACAGACATTCACACCACAGACTGAGACATTCCACCACAGACTGACATCCACTCTGACACCAGACATTCCACTGACTGACAGACATTCACACACACAGACTGACAGACATCACACACAGACTGACCAACCTTCACACAGACTGACAGACATTCACTCACACAGACTGACAGACATCACCCACATACTGACCAACCTTCACACAGACTGACAGACATTCACACACACTGAAAGACATTCACACAGACAGACTGCATTCGACAGACTGACATCAGACATTCACAACATACTGACAGACATTCACCACCGACTGACCAACCTTTAGCTGAAGGTGTGTAGATTCCAAAAATATATAGTTTGTGGGGGGAATTTCCATGTTTCGGGACTGTTTCCTTAGAAAAAGGGTAGGCTGTTCAAATTACAGAGCACTTTGATTTTTTCTTGTAATTGCATTTGTGCATACGTCCAATTTGAGCTAGTTGGTGGCCACGTCTCTGTGTACATCCACACATAGGGCATACCGTTTGATTCAGAACATGTGGGAGATTGATATTTAGTGGGGGGTTTTATTTGTGGGGGGCATTTCCAAGTTTTTCGGGCTGTTTGAAATTACAGAGCACTTTGATTTTTTTCTTGTAATTACACTTGTGCATGCGTCCAATTTGAGCTAGTTGGTGGCCACGTCCCTGTGTGCATCCCCGCATATGAAGAAGACTAGAAATAGTGAGGCGGTGGGCTCACAGATTCAGAGGGTACACGATGCCACACAGACACAAACAACGGTTCTACCCAGCAATAAAGTTTACTGAACAATAGTAAAAGAGAAATAACTGGGCCAGATTAAACAGACAGATAAAAAAATAAATCACACATAAACAGTAATACAGCCTAGCCTATAACTAGTCCCTGCTAAACATTTCCCCAT
>JAACNH010000533.1:0-32077 GCA_019447015.1 Hymenochirus boettgeri
CAGTAGCGATGGTGAGATACATTGTAACTGTACAGAGATAAACACACAGGGGTTTGATCAGTAGCGATGGTGAGATACATTGTATCTGTACAGAGATAAACACACGGGGGTTTGATCAGTAGCGATGGTGAGATACATTGTAACTGTACAGAGATAAACACACAGGGGTTTGATCAGTAGCGATGGTGAGATACATTGTAACTGTACAGGGATACAGTACAAATTGAACTACTCCTTCATGTAGAAACCAATTTATTGGCAAGATGTATTGATTATACATTGTTGTACAAAACAAATTTATATTATTAAAATAAAGACAGTTTAAAACCATTTTCCATTTTCTAGGGAACTCTGCTGGAGAAATTGCAAATCAGGAACAAGAGGTAAGTTTCCAGAAGCTACTGCTATGTCCCTGTTTATCCAGATGAGGTGACTGCTATGTCCCTGTTTATCCAGATGAGGTGATTGTTGGGTTGAAAGGTTTTAGGGAAAGGGTTGAGCTGTGAGACAATGCAGTGAAAGACCAGGTAATAACATTGCCACCAGTCTGTGCCCAGGCTGTTATTAGTGCGATAAGAGGTTTCATTGGGTATCCAGTGTCACTTGTTGTACCAACTGTTACCTTGCACTTTACGCCACAGATTCCAAATTCCTGTGGCCCAAGAATCAGATAACCGGTACGGAGGGACACTATTGGTTCTGTTAATTAGCCTATTATCCACTGTATGGTGTAGTGACAGGCATCTCTTCCTGCGGGGGCACTGTGCACTGAGATTGGGGGTAGGTAAGTTAAATATATCACACCCCATTGTAACAAAGTAACAGGAGACCCAGAGGACATAAATGGAGGATCCCAATGGCACAGCCAGGTGATACCGGAGGATCAGCTTGTAGGCACTTTTGTATTTTGTAAAGATGGAGAGAGGATGATTCAATGAGTTTTTCTCCAACCAATCACATTTTAGCTTTCTTTCCTGGGTTACAGCAGTTAGATAACATCTGATTGGTTGTCTGCAGGTTACAAGCACTGGGGAAACTGGCACCTTTTATTGTAATAACCCCAGAACATTTCCCTTGAGCTGTTCGGTAATCACACATACACTTACACACACATGTCAACACATACAGTCACACACAGATATCCAAACATCAACACACACATCACACACACACACAAACACCCTCGGCCATCACTATAAATAACCTTGTCTGGAGGACAGACAATCACATAACCTAACAATACAAATATTTCCATTATTGGAGCCGTAAAAGAAATCAAAGGCGGTTTGGCAGCCCCTCTGGTGCGGTGAAAAATGTCTCCCAGCTGGTTACAATATAAACTTGGCCGGAGATAGAGAAATGGGGAAGACACAGAGAGGAGACATCGATCCAATGACAGAGGGAAGCACCAGGTCCAACTCAAAACAGCCCTACAGCCTGTGTACTAGGTGTTAAAGGGGAACCTTAGCATCCCATATAAAGGGTGTGGGAGATATCGCTAAATATCTTGTTTATATACAAATTAACTGCAGTCTAAATGATCCATTGCAATCAGTACATCCTGTCTATTCAAGGGGAAGTCTCTACTCTCGATTGAAAAAAATCACTTCTTGCAATAGTTTTAATAAAGGACTTACGGTTCGGATGCCAGGTCGGTCGGTCAATGATCCCTGACTGAACGTCTGTTCGTGCCTACACACGGGCTGATTATCAGCTGAAGCGGTTTTTCCTACACATTATGCATTGCGGGTGGGGACCCACGATCACACGTGTGTACTAACCTGTAAAGTAGAGACTTGAATACCATTCCTCCGAACAATTGTCTGTTGCTGACCGTACTGCTCCTCAGTCCACATCAATTCCACACCATCAAGAAATGCAGCAGGCCACTCCTAAATTCTTTAGTTGTAAACAATTTAAATTTTATTCTCCCAACTGTGGGGTTCCTCACTGACAACGTTTCGGGTGGATCTCCCCCCTTTATCAAGCCTAGAGACTCAGTGACCACAACAAACATTTTATACAGTGTGTCCTCCATATTGTGGGCAGGACTATTCAATCAAACAATTAACCAATCGATTAGTGTCCATCTTTAACTCTTAAAGCACATTTGTGCAAAAACACAAGTGTTAACATACTTGTCAACCAATAACATTTCAATAAAAAATGAAATCCATTTATTGCTTCCTCATAAAGGTTTTGGCCCTTAAATATAAGGTACTTGAAATCCAGCAAGTCTGAGAACAACAATGAACAATAGATAACAAGAATACGTTAATTGAAAAGACAATGATTGATCAATATTCACTATTATATTATAATGTTAGACACTATGGTGAGGGAAACATTAAAAGGTAAAAAGAACTGCACAATTTATCAAGCAATGTTTGTTTTTAACTTATGTGATGGGACACTTTATAGATCCACTGTTTATATGCACTTTATATGTGCACTTTATAATATACATAGTTTATATGCACTTTATAATATACAGATTTGTAATGCACTTTATTGGTTCCCGTTATAATATACTCGTTTTAGATGCACTTTATATGTGCACTTTATATATACATCATTTAATGCACTTTAGTATGTGGACTTTAATAATATACATAGTTTGTATGCACTTTTATGTGCACTTTAATATATACATCATTTATAATGCCACTTTATATGTGGACACTTTATAATATACATAGTTTGTATGCACTTTATATGTGCACTTTATAATATACATCGTTTATATGCACTTTATATGTTGCACTTTATACTATACAATCATTTATATGGCACTTTAGATGTGGACTTTATAATATACATAGTTTGTATGCACTTTATATGTGCACTTTATAATATACATCGTTTATATGCACTTTATATGTGCACTTTATAATATACATCATTTATATGCACTTTATATGGCACTTTATAATATCAATTTTATAATGCCTTGATTGCACTTTATAATATACATATTTTATGCACTTTATATGTGCACTTTATAATATCATCGTTTATATATGCACTTTATATGTGCCTTTATATACATCATTTATATCCTTTATATGGCACTTTATAATATACATTTTTATATGCACTTTATATGTGCACTTTATAATATACATAGTTTATATGCACTTTATATGTGCCCTTTATAATATACATCATTTATATGCACTTTATATGTGCACTTTATAATATACATCATTTATATGCACTTTATAGTGCACTTTATAATATACATAGTTTATATGCACTTTAATGTGCACTTTTAATATACATCATTTATATGCACTTTATATGTGCACTTTATAATATACATCATTTATATGCACTTTAATATGTGTCACTTTATAATATATACATCATTTAATATGCACTTTATTGTGCACTTTATAATATACCATTTATATGCCACTTTATATTGCACTTTATATATACATAGTTTATTATATGCACTTTAGATGTGCACTTTAAATAATACATTGTTATTATGCACTTTATATGTGCACTTTTAATATACATCATTTATATGCACTTTATATGTGCACTTTATAATATACATAGTTTGTATGCACTTTATATGTGCACTTTATAATATACATCATTTATATGCACTTTATATGTGCACTTTTATAATATACATAGTTTATATGCACTTTAGATGTGCACTTTAAAATATACATTTTTTATATGCACTTTAGATGTGCACTTTAAAATATACATCATTTATATGCACTTTATATGTGCACTTTAAAATATACATCATTTATATGCACTTTATATGTGCACTTTAAAATATACATCGTTTATATGCACTTTATATGTGCACTTTAAAATATACATTGTTTATATGCACTTTAGATGTGCACTTTAAAATATACATTGTTTATATGCACTTAGATGTGCACTTTAAATATACATAATTTATATGCACTTTAAAATATACATCGTTTATATGCACTTTAGATGTGCACTTTAAATATACATCGTTTATATGCACTTAGATTGCACTTTAAATATACATCGTTATATGCACTTAGATGTGCACTTTAAAATATACATCGTTTATATGCACTTTAGATGTGCACTTTAAAATATACATCGTTTATATGCACTTTAGATGTGCACTTTAAAATATACATCGTTTATATGCACTTTAGATGTGCACTTTAAAATACATCGTTTATATGCACTTTAATGTGCACTTAAAATATACATGGTTTTATATGCACTTTAGATGTGCACTTTAAAATATACATTGTTTATATGCACTTAGATGTGCACTAATATCATTGATGCACTTTATATGTGCACTTAAAATATACATCGTTTATATGCACTTTAGATGTGCACTTTAAATATACATCGTTTAATATGCACTTATAGATGTGCACTTTAAAATATACATTGTTTATATGCACTTTGATGTGCACTTAAAATATACAATTGTTTATATGCACTTTAGATGTGCACTTAAAATATACATAATTTATATGCACTTTAGATGTGCACTTTAATATACATTGTTTATATGCACCTTTAGATGTGCACTTTAAAATATACTTGTTTATATGCACTTTAGATGTGCACTTTAAAAATACATCGTATATCACTTTAGATATGCCACTTTAAAATATACATCGTTTTATCCGAAATGCACTTTAGATTTGCACTTTAAAATATACATCGTTTATATGCACTTTAGATGTGCACTTTAAAAAAATATACATCGTTTATATGCACTTTGAGTGCAACTTTAAAATATACATTGTTTATATGTCACTTAGATGTGCACTTTAAAATATCAAGCCTTTATATATGCACTTTATATGTGCACTTTAAAATATTACATTGTTTATATGCACTTTAGATTCACTTTAAAATACATCGTTTATATGCACTTTAGATGTGCACTTTAAATATAACATCGTTATATGCACTTTATAGGTGCACTTTAAAATATACATTGTTTATTATCACTTAGATGTGCACTTTAAAATTACATCGTGTTATATGCACTTTATGTGCACTTTAAATATACATCTTGTTATATGCACTTTAATGTGTGCACTTTAAAATATACATTGGTTTATATGCACTTTAGATGTGCACTTAAAATATTTTATAGCACTTTAGATTCACTTTATATGCATTGTTAATCACTTTAGATGTGCACTTTAAAATATACATTGTTTATATGCACTTTAGATGTGCACAATTCACATTAGGTATATATATATATATATTTTTTTTAAACATAAAATACTTTGTTTTTTATAGATTTACTGATATACATTAAACTGATTAACGTAACTGACACTGTATAAAAATCCAGGCACTTTAGGAATCTAGATAAATGTTATGAGCAAAATAGCACCACTTACATGTATTAATAGAAATGTTATTGGTTGAAAAGTATGTTTACACTTATGCTGTTAAATTTGCACAAAATTTTGTGCTTTAAGAGTTAAAGATGGAACACTAATCGATTGGTTAATTGTTTGATTGAATAGTCCTGCCCACAATATGGAGGACACACTGTATAAAATGTTTGTTGTGTGTCACTGAGTCTCTAGGCTTGATAAAGGGGGAGATCCACCCGAAACGTTGTCAGTGAGGAACCTCACAGTTGGGAGAATAAAATTTAAATTAGATGTGCACTTTAAAATATACATCATTTATATGCACTTTATATGTGCACTTTATAATATACATCATTTGTATGCACTTTATATTGTGCCACTTTAAAAATACATCCATTTGTATCACTTTATATTGCACTTTAAATATACACATTTGTATCACTTTATGTGCACTTTAAAATATACATCATTTGTATGCACTTTATGATTGCACTTTAAATATATATTCATTTTATGCACTTTATATGGATGCACTTTAAAATATACTCATTTGTAATGCACTTAGATGTGCACTTTAAAATATCATCATTTATATCCTTTATATGTGGCACTTTAAAATATACTCTTATGACTTAGTGCACTTTAAATATACCTCGTTTTATGCACTTTAGATTGCACTTTAATAATATACATCGTTATATGCACATTAGATGTGCACTTTAAAATATACATCGTTTGTATGCACTTTAGATGTGCACTTTAAAATATACATCGTTTGTATGCACTTTATATGTTGCACTTTAAAAATTATTTGACTCCTGCAAATGTAAAGTCCTTCCCTTGATGTTTTTGTTTCACTCAAAAACATTATATATATATATAATATTATATACATTTCTATACACTATATATATATACATAGACTATATGTATGGAGACAATTTACTTTATCTCGCCTTTTTGCAGTTTGTGAATCTGATTTGGAAATCTCCATGTTTTTTTTTTTTGTTTCTCTCAGAAAGGACAGAAACCCCAAGGACAAATCTTACAGACATTCAGAGAACACCACAAGGAGATCACTAAGCGATTGGTGCTACACAGAGCCTTTCAAATCCACATGTCCTTAAACAGGGGTTGGGAGACACTATAGCAATGGCCACTGTTTAACTGGACAGTTTTTACAAAAAGGTTTATTGGAAGGGGGCGGAGCCTTGTTATTACTATACTGGGCAGTATTTATAAAAAGTTTATAGGAAGGGGGTGTAGCCCGTTTATTAACTGGAAAATATTAAACAAAGGTTTATAGGAAAGGGGGTGGGGCCCTGTTATTATTGGACAATATTAAACAAAGGTTATAAGGAAGGGGGTGGGGCCCTGTTATTTTTGGACAATATTAACAAAGGTTTATAGGAAGGGGGAAGGGGTGGGGGCCCTGTTATTATTGGACAATATTAACAAAGGTTTATAGATAAGGAAAGGGGGTGGTGCCCTGTTTTATGATTGGACAATATTTAAACAAAGGTTTATAGGAAAGGGGATGGACCCTGTTTATTACTTGGACATATTTTTATTCCCAAACGTGATTAATGGTTGCCATTTATTACGAATGATTTTACGTTTAAAGGAGTGAGCCCATAATCTACGAGTCAGCTGCAAGTTTTCCATCCGTATATCCAACAGGTTTAATAGATGGGTTCCTTTAAACGACAATACCAACGGTGTTTTATAGGATGGGGTGGAGCTCTGTTATTTACTGGACAAAGTAATTTATACAAAGGTTTGAATGGGAGGCAGGTGAGCCCTAGTAATTACTGGACAGTACTGAACAACGTTTCTGTTTGTTTAATCGGATGGATGGGGGGTGGAGCTCTGGTTATTTACTGGCTACTACTGTCCTTACTACTGGACAGTATTTCTACAACAAAAACCGAAAAAAACAACGTTTAAATAAGATGTGGGGGGTGGAGCTAGCCTCTGTTATTACTACTGGACATATTTATACCAAGGTTGTGAAGGTAGGCAGGGAGCCCTGTTATTACTGACAGTATAGAACAAAGTTTTGGGGGGGGTTGGGCAGTGGATTAAAAAGTTTGCAAACTAAATGCTGCTTTCTTTCTCTCTTTCCTGGCTGCTTTTGAAGTTTGGCAAACTATGGCTGGTGCTTTTTCTCTCTCGCTGGCTCTTTCCAAACTTGGCTGTGCTGGGGGCTGCTTTTTCGATTTCTGGCTCTGTCCTTTTCGCTTTCTTTTTGCTTGCCATGAACTATGGCTGCTAAACTATGCTGCTTTCCCTTTTAGATATACACTTTTTGGTTTAAGGGATCTGTGATGGACTATAGGTATCACCATCACGTCCCATATAGATGATCATGGTTGAGCCCTTAGGAGGAGGAAGAGCGGCCCTCTTCTTGCCTTCTTGCAAGTTCCAAAGTTCCACATAAATATGCTAGGGTCTCAATTCTGCAGGAAGCATTTCCGTTTCCTTCCCCTCCCCTCCCCATTTCCAGCAATTTTTTTTTTTCCCAATTTCCCTCATCTAATAATTTCATTTACTCTCCGTCACTATTACTCTCGTCACTCTCTTCTTATACTATTACTCTTACTCTGCCTCACTCTTCCTCTTATATTATCTCGTCACTGCTCCACTACTCTGTCTCTTACTCTCTTCGGCAACTCTGCACTCTCTGCCTCAACTATTTACTATTCCATCTCGCGTCTACTGGACAGTATTTATACAAAGGTTTGAAGGGAGGCAGGGAGCCCTGTTATTACTGGACAGTATAGAACAAAGTTTTGGGCAGTGATACAAAAGTTTGCAAACTATGCTGCTTTCCCATTTTTAGATATAAACTTTTGTTAAAGGGGATCTGTGATGGAATATTGTATCACGTCCAATATGATCCCTTAGGGAGGCCTCTTCTTGCAAGTTCCATAAAGATCTAGAGCTTCAAATTCTGCAGGAATTGCATTTCCCTCATCTAATGTCATTACTCTCGTCACTCTGCCCCTCTCAATGACGTTACATAGGGTAATGTTGAGTACCAACAAAATATAGCCTCAATACAGAAGCCCCCCATTTACCATGGACAATGTATAGTCCCAATACACAACCCCCCTATTACCCATGGATAATGTATAGCCCCAATACAGAATCCCCCTATTAACCATGGATAATGTATAGTCCCAATACAGAACCCCCCTATTAACCATGGATAATGTATAGCCCCAATACAGAATCCCCCTATTAACCATGGATAATGTATAGTCCCAATACAGAACCCCCTATTACCCATGGATAATGTATAGTACCAATACAGAATCCCCCTATTAACCATGGATAATGTATAGCCCCAATACAGAACCCCCTATTAACCATGGATAATGTATAGTACCAATACAGAATCCCCTATTAACCATGGATAATGTATAGTACCAATACAGAATCCCCCTATTAACCATGGATAATGTATAGTCCCAAAATAGGGGGATTCTGTCAAATTGGGACTATACATTTATCCATGGTTAATAGGGGGATTCTGTATTGGGACTATACCATTGCCATGGTTAATATGGGGATTCTGTATTGGGACTATCATTATGCCCTGGTTATAGGGGGTTCTGTATTGGTACATACATTAGCCTGGTTAATGGGGGGTTCGGATTGGGGCTATACATTTATCCATGTTAATAGGGGGATTCCTGATGGGGCTATCATTTCCATGGTTAATATGGGGATTCTGGATTGGGGCTATACTTATCCATGTTAATAGTGTGATTCTGTAGTGGGATCTATCATTATCCATGGTGTAAAAATAGGGGGGATTCTGTATTGGGACTATACATTATCCATTGTTTAATAGGGGGATTCTTTATTGGGACTGGGGATATCCTTATCCATGGTATAATAGGAGGGGGGTTTCAAAAAACTGTATTGGTACTATCCTTATCCATGTAATAGGGGGTTCCGTATTGGGCCTATACATTATCCATGGTTTAATAATAGGGGGATTCTGTTTGGGACTATAGCATTATCCATGGTTAATAGGGGGATCCCAATGTATTGGGGGCTATAACATTACCATGGTTAATAGAGTGATTCTGTGAGTGGTACATACATTATCCATGTTGTATAGGGGGATTCTGTATTGGGGTATACAGTATCCATGGGTTAATAGGGATTCTGTATGGGTACTATACATTTATCCATGGTTAATAGAGGGATTCTTATTGGTATTATACATTATCCATGGTTAATAGGGGAGTCTGTATTGGTACAATACATTATCCATGGTTAATAGGGTTTTCTTTATTGGGGCCTATTACAATTATCCATGGTTAATAGGGGGATTCTGGGATTGGTACTATACATTATCCTGGTTCATAGGGGATCTGTATTGGACTATACATTATTCCATGTTTAATAGGGGGATTCTGTATTGGGGCTATCCATTATCCATGGTTAATAGGGGGATTCTGTATTGCTATACATTATCCATGGTTAATAGGGGATGCTGATATTGTTACTATACATTAATCCCATAGGTTAATGGGGGTTTCTGTATTGGGGGCTATACATTATCCATGGTTAATTAAGGGGCTTCTGTACTGGGACTATACATTACCTTGTTAATAGGGGGATTCTGTATTGGGCTATACATTCTCCATGGTTTAATAGGGGGATTCTGTATTGGGCTATACTGATCCATGGTTTAATATAGGGGGATCTTTATTGGGGCGTATACCTTATCCATGGTTACTAGGGGGATTCTGTATTGGTACTATACATTCTCCATGGTTAAGAAGGGGGTTTCTGGTAGTGGGGCTATATATTTCCATGGGTTACTAGGGGGGAATTCTGTATGGGACTATACATTAAGCCAGGGTTAATAGGGGGATCTGTATTGGGGCTATACATTTCCATGGTTAATGGTGATTCTGTATTGGTACTATACCTTATCATTGGTTCATATGGGATTCTGTATTGGGGCATACATTATTCCATTTATATGGGGAATTTCCTGTATTGTACTGTACATTATCATGGTTAATTAGGGGGATTCTGTATTGGGGCTATACATTATCCATGGTTAATAGGGGGATTCTGTATTGGTGCTTCCTTATTCCATGGTTAAAGGGGGATTCGTATTGGTACTATCCATTATCCCTGGTATGGGGGTTCTGTATTGGGGGCTATACATTAAATCCATGGTTAAAATAGGGATTCTGTATTGGGACTATACATTAATCCATGGTTAATAGGGGGTTCTGTATTGGGACTATACATTATCCATGGTTAATAGGGGATTCTGTATTGGTACTATACATTTATCCTGGTTCATAGGGGAATTCAGTATGGTACTATACATTATCCAATGGTTTATAGGGGGTTTCTGTATTGGTACTGATACTTATCCAATGGTTTAATAGGGGGATTCCTGTATTGGGGGACTAGATCACTTATCGCATGGTTCAATAGGGGGTTCGGTATTGGGACATACATAGCCTGTTAATAGGGGATTTTGTATGGGCTAGTACATTAATCGCATGGTTAATAGGGGAAATAATCGGTAATTGGGACTGTCCCTTATATCACATGGTTATAGGGGATTCTGTATTGGGACTAATCCATTTCCATGGTTAATAAATAGGGGGGATTCGGTATTGGTACTATACATTATATCCATGGTTAATAGGGGGTTTCTGGGTATTTGGGGCTATACAATTATCCATGGTAGCATAGAGGGATCTGTTATTGGTACTATACCATTATCCTGGTTAGGGGGTATTCTGTATTGGGGCTTATACATTATCGCATGGTTAATAGGGGATGTGTTTGGTGCTATACATTGTATCCAGGTTAATAGGGGGATTCAGTATTGGTACTATAAACCTTATCCATGGTTAATAGGGGGTTTCCGTATTGGTACTACTATACATATCCATGGTTCATGTGGGGGATTCTGTATTGGGATATACATTATCCATGGTTAAATAGTGGGTCTGTTGGGGACTATACATTATCCATGGTTAATAGGGGATTCTGTATTGGGACTATACATTATCCATGGTTAGTAGGGGATTCTGTATTGGGACTATACATAATCAGCATGGTTAATATAGGGGATTCTTATTTGGACTATACATTATCCATGGTTATAGGGGGGGGAAAAAAAAAAAAAAAAAAAAATTTTTCGGTATTGGGACATACAATTATCCATGGTTAATAGGGGGTTTTCTGTTATTGGGACATACATATAGCCATGGTTAATATGGGTTCTGTATTGGGACTATACATTATTCCACTGTTATGGGGGTTCTGTATTGGGACTAACATTATCCATGTTTAATAGGGGTTCTGTATTGGGTACATACATTATCCATGGTTAATAGGGGATTCTGTATGGTACTATAACTATCATGGTTATAGGGGGGTTCTGTATTGGGACTTATACTTATCCATGTTTAATAGGGATTCGGTATATGGTACTGATCACATTTCCTGGTTTAATACTGGGGTTCTTTAATTGGACTATACATTAATCCATGGTTAATATGGGATTCTGTATTGGGGCCTATACTTCTCCATGGTTAATAGAGGGGGATTCTGTATTGGACTATACATTAATCACCATGGTTAATAGGGGGTTCTGTATTGGGACTATAACATTATCCTGGTAATTAGGGGATTCTGTATTGGTACTACATCATTAATCCATGGTAATAGTGGGGTTGTCTGTATTGGGACTATACATTATCCCATGTTAATAGGGGATTCTCTGTATTTGGGGCTATACATTAATCCAATGTTAATGGGGGAATGCCTGTATTGGGACTATACACATTATCCATGGTTCTAGGGGGTTCCTTATTGGGACTATCTCATTATCCATGGTTAATAGGGAATAGGGGATTCTGTATTGGGCACTATACATTTATCCATGGTAATAGGGGGATTTCCTGTATTGGGACTATACATTATCCATGGTTAATAGGGGGATGGTCGTATTGGGACTTAACTTATCCATGGTAAATAGGGGGTTCGGTATTGGGACTAGAATTATCCATGGTTAATAGGGCTCGTATTGGTCTATACAATATCCCTGGTTCTTCATGGGGATTCCTGTATTGGGACTATACATTATCCCATGGTTAATAGGGGGATTTCGTATTGGGACTTATACCTTATCCATGGTTAATAGGGGATTCTGTATTGGGACTATACATTATCCATGGTTAATAGGGGGATTCTGTATTGGGACGATACTTATCACAGGGTAATAGGTGGATTCTGTTTGGTACTTACATTTCCTGGTTAATAGGGGACATTCTGATATTGGGCTAGACATTATCCATGGGTATAGGGGATTCTTGTTATTGGTCCTATACTTATCCATGGTTTAATAATGGGGATTTCCTGTATTGGGACAACATTATCCGATGGTGTAAATAGGGGATCCGCTGTATTGGACATACATTATCCTGGTTTAGTAGGGGATTCTGTATTGGTACTTACATTATACATGGTTAATTAGGGGGATCTGTATTGGTACTATACATTATCCCATGGTTAATAGGGGGGTCTCTGTATTTGGGGCTATACATTTCCATGGGTAATATGGGATCTGTATTGGTACTCTCATACATTATCCATGGTTGAATATGGGGATTCTGTATTGGGGGCTAGGGGTACATTATCCATGTGTTCATGCGGGGGATTCTGTATTGGGGCTAGACATTATCCATGTTAATAGGGGATTCTGTATTTGTACTATACATTATCCTTGTGGGTTTAATAGGGGGGTTCTGATTGGGGCTATACATTATCCATAGGGTAATATAGGGGATTCTGTATTGGTACTAACATTATGGGCCATGGTTGATAGGGGGGTGTTCTGTATTGGGGCTATACATTATCCATTGTTAATAGGGGATTTTGTATTGGGCCTAATACATTATCCATGGTTAATAGAGGGATCTGTCGTATTGGTACTATACATTATCCATGGGTAATAGGGATTCTGTATTGGTACTAATACATTATCCATGTTAATATGGGGATTTCCTGTATTGGGCTATACATTATCCAATGGTTTAGGGGATTTCTTATTGGGTACTATACATTATCCAACTGTTTAGGGGGAATCTGTATTGGTACTATATATTATCCATGGTTAATAGGGGGATGCTGGGATTGGTACTTATCCATTATCCATGGTTACTAGGGGGCGTTCTGGTATTGGTACTCTACATTAATCCATGGTTAATAGGGGGATTCTGTAGTGGTACTAATACATTATCCTGGTAATAATAGGGGGGTTCTGTATGGGGGGGCTATCATTATCCAATGTGTACTAGGATTCTGTATTGGTACTATACATATACATGGTTAATAGGGTGGGTTCTGTATTGGGGGTCTATACATTCTCCAGGGTTAATAGGAGATTCTGTATTGTACGTGATACATTATCCATGGGTAATAGGGGGATTCTGTATTGGTCCTATACATTCCCATGGTTAAGAGGGGATTCTGTATTGGGTAACTTAACCTTACCATGGTTTAATAGGGGGGTCTGTATGGGGGCGTATACATTAATCCATGGGTAATAGGAGGAAGTCCTGTATTGGTACGTGGATATTATCATAATTAATAATGGGGATCTGTATTTTACTAATACAATTAATCCCTGTTCCGATGTTAATAGTGGGTTCTGTAATTGTGGTCTATACTTATCCATGGGTAATAGGGGATCTGTATTGGTACTATACCTGATCCATGGTTAATAGGGGATTCTGATTGGTACATACTTATCCATGGTTATCAAAATGGGGATTCTGTATTGGTACTATACATTATCCCATGGTTAATAGGGGTTTCTGGTCTTGGGGCTATACATTATCTATGGTTAATAGGGGGTTCTGTCTTGGGGATATACATTAATCCATGGTTAATAGAGGGCTTTCTGGATTGGAAGATACAGTATCCCCCCCCCCCCCTAGCCCCCACCCCCCCCCCCCCGTGTGGGGGGAGTCAGGGGCTGCGAGAGGGCTGGGACGGAACCCCCCCCCCCCGAGGTGTGACGGACAGTCCGATAGGTTAGTAGAAGTAGCCTGCGGGAGAGCAGACAGATACAGTGCCCCCCCCCATGGGTTTAATATGTGGATCCTGTATTGGGGCTATAGCATTATCATGGTTAATAGGGGATTCTGTATTGGTACTATACCATTGATCCATGGTAATAGGGGGGATTCTGGTATTGGTACTATACAGTATCGCATGGTTTAATAAAGTAGGGGGGTTCTGTAATGGGCTAGTACATTATCCATGGGTAATAGGGGATTTCTGTATTGTCTATACATTATCCATAATTAAAATAGGGGGATTCTGTATTGGTAACTATACCATTCTCCATGGTTAATTAGGGGGTTTCTGTATTGGGTCTACTATACATTATCCATTTGGGTATAGGGGATTCTGGGTATTGGGTACTGGATCTTACCATGGTTAATATGGGGATTCTGTATTGTACATACATTCTCCGCATGGTTACTAGGGGGAATTCTTCTGTCTTGGTACTATACTTATCCATGGTTAATAGGGGATTCTGTATTGGGGCTATAACTTATCTATTGGTAAAGGGGGGTTCTGTATTGGGGGGCTATACTTATCCATGGTTATAGAGGATTTCTGTATTGGGACTATACATATCCATGGTTAATAGGGATCTGTATTGGCTAATACTTTATCCATGGTTAATAGGAGGGGGCTTCTGTATTGGTACTCTATACATTAATCAATGGTATAATAGGGGGGTCTGTATTGGGCTATACATTATCCATAGTTAATAGGGGGGTTCTGTATGGGGGCTATCCATCTATCCATGGATTATAGGATTCGTATTGGGGCTATACATTATCCCGTTAATCGGGATTCTTTATTGGGTACTATCCAATCCCATGGTTTAATTAGGGGGAATTCTGTATTGGTACTATACCTTATCCATGTTACTGGGGGATTCCTTGTTATTGGTACTTATACATTATCCATGGTTTAAATAGTGGGATTCCTGTATTGGTACTATCTTATCCATGGTTAATCAGGGGGATTCGTATTGGGGACTATACATTAATCGCATGGTTAAGTAGGGGATCTGTATAGGGCTATACATTATCCATGGTTATAGGGGTGTTCTGTATTGGGCTATACATTACCATGCGGGTAATAGGGATATCTGTATTGGTACTATAAGCATTTGCCATGGTTAATAGGGGGATTCTGTATGGTACTATCATTATCCCTGGTTACTAGGGGGTTTCTCTTGTAGTTGGTAACTATCACATTAATCCATGGTTAAAAAATGGGGGTTCTGTATTGGTGCTATACATTATCCATGGGTATAGTGATCTTATTGGACATACATTATCCCAGGTTAATAGTAGGGGGATTCTGTATTGGTACTATAGCATTATCCCTGGTTAATCGGGGGTTCTTTATGGGGTTACTTATACATTATCCAGGGTTACAATAGGGGGATTCTGTATTGGGGCTAACATTATCTATGGTAATAGGGGGGATTCTGTATTGGGGCGTATACTTATCCATGGTTATAGGAGGGATTCTGTAAAGTGGGACTTCAATAATTATCCATGGTTAAGTAGGGGATTCCCTGGATTGGGGCTATACATTATCCATGGTTAATAGGGGGATTCTGTATTGGGGGGCTATGCAATTATCCATGGTTATAGGGGATTCTGTATTGGTGGCTATACATTATCCATGGTTAATAGTGGGATTCTGTATTGGATATACATTATCCATGGTTAATAGGTGGGATTCTGTATTGGGGCTATACATTATCCATGGTAATAGGGGGGTTCTGGTTATTGGGGCTATACGTTATGCCATGGTAATAGAGGATTCTGTATTGGGTGGGGCTATACATTACCATGGTTAATAGGGGGATTTCTGGTATTGGTACTATCATTATCCATGGTTAATATGGGATTCTGTTTGGTACTATACATTATCCATTATCCATGGTTAATAGGGGATTCTGTATTGGTACTATAACATTATCCATGGTTATAGGGTGATTCTGTATTGGTTACTATACATTTCCATGGTTAATAGGGGGAGTCTGTATTGGGACTATACATTAATCCATGGTAATGCGGGGTATGCTGTATTGGGACTATACATTATCCATGGTTATAGGGGGGATTAGGTATTGGTACTAATACATTATCCTGGTTAATATGGGATTCTTCTGGTACTATACATTATCCATGGTTAATAGGGGGATTCTGGTATTGGTACTAATTCTTATCCATGGTTAATATGGGGCTTCTTTGTATTGGTACTATACATTCATCCCTGGGGTTAATAGGGGATTCTGTATTGTCTGTATACATTATCCATGGTTATTAGGGGGGTTCTGTGTAAATTGGAACTAATACTTAGCCTGGTTAAAGAGGGATTCTGTTTGGGGACTATACATTATCCATGGTTATGATGGGATTCTGTATTGGGGCTATATACATTATCCATGGTTAGATCGGGGATTTCTTATTGGGACTATACATTATCCATGGTTATAGAGGGATTTCCATCTTTCTTGGGACTATACATTATCCATGGTTAAATTAGGGGATTCTGTAATTGGGCTATACATTATCCATGTTAATAGGGGGATTCTGATTGGTACGTATACATTAATCCATGTTTATAGGTGGGGATTCTGTATTGGTACTGGGTAAAAAATACATTATCCATGGTTAATAGGGGGATTTGTATGGGACTAACATTATCCACGTTTAAGTGCGAGGTATAGGTTCTTAGTTGGGACTGGATACTTATGCATGTTAATAGGGGATTCTGTATTGGGCTTATACATTATCCATGGTTAATAGGGGTTTCCTGTATTGGGACTATACATTATCCATGGTTAATTAGGTGGTTCTGTATTGGGCTATACATTATCCTGGTTAATAGAGGTATTCGTATTGGGACTACTACATTATCATGGTTAATAGAGGGATTCTGTATTGGGACTATAACATTATCCATGGTTAATAGGTGATTCTGTATTGGGCTATACATTCCATGGTTAAAGGGGGATTCTGTATTGGGGCTATACATTATCCATGGTAAAGGGGATTCGGTATTTGGTACTATACATTATCCATGGTTAATATGGGGATTTCGGTATTGGGACTATACATTATCCATGGTTAATAGGGGGTTCTGTATTGGACTCTACATTATCCATGGTTAATAAGGGGGATTCTGTTATTTGAGGCTATACATTTAATCCATGGTTTGATATGGGGATTTCTGGTATTGAGAGGCTATACATATCCATGGTTATAGGGGGTTTCATCGTATTGTACTGTATACATTATCCCTGTTAATAGGGGATTCTGGTTTGGTAACTATAACCTTATCACAAACTCGCATGTTAATAGGGGATTCTTCTCGTGTATTGGTACTATACATTATCCATGGTTACATAGGGGGGGGTGTTTCTTTATTGGGGCTATAATACTATCCATGGTTACTCGGGGATTCTGTATTGGTACTATACATTATCCATGGGTAATAGGGGGTTCTGTATTGGGACTATACCTTAATCCATGTTAATAGGGGATTCCTGTATTGGGGCTATACATTAATCCATGGTTAATAGGGGGGTTCTTTTGGTAAATTGGGACTATACCTTATCCCTGGTTAATAGGGGGATTCTGTATTGGGGCTTACATTACCATGGGTAATAGGGGGGTGGGTGTATTGGGCTATACATTGTCCATGGTAATGGGGGGCTTCTGTATTTAGGCTATATTTTGTTGGTACTCAACATTACCTGGCTATGTAACGGTACATTGAGAGGGGCCAGAGTGGACGAGAGTAATGACTTAGAATGATGGAAAATGCACTTCACCTGCAGAATTTGAAGCTCTAGATCTTTAATGAACTTGCAAAGAAGAGGCCCTCCCTAAGGGATCATAATTGGACGTGATACAATATTCCCTCACAGATTCCCCCCTTTTAACCAAAGTTTTATATCTAAAAATGGAAATCACATAGTTTTTTGGCAAACTTTTGTATCACGTGGCCAAAACTAACTCTTTGTTCTATACTGTCCAGTAATAACAGGGCTCCCCTGCCTCCCTTCAAACCTTTGTATAAATACTGTCCAGTAATAACAGAGCTCCACCCCCATCCTATAAACCGTTGTATAAATACTGTCCAGTAATAACAGAGCTCCACCCCCATCCTATAAACCAAACAAACTTTGTTCAGTACTGTCCAGTAATAATAGGGCTCCCTGCCTCCCTTCAAACCTTTGTATAAATACTGTCCAGTAATACAGAGCTCCACCCCCATCCTATAAACCGTGATAAATACTGTCCAGTAATAACAGGGCTCCATCCCCTTTCCTATAAACCTTTGGGTTTAATATTGTCCAATAATAACAGGGCCCCACCCCCTTTCCTATAAACCTTTGTTTAATATTTTCCATACTAAACAGGAAGCCCCACCCCCTTTCCTATAAACCTTTGTTTAATATTGTCCAATAATAACAGGGCCCCACCCCCTTTCCTATAAACCTTTGTTTAATATTGTCCAATAATAACAGGGCCCCACCCCCTTTCCTATAAACCTTTTTTAATATTTTCCAGTAATAAACGGGCTACACCCCCTTCCTATAAACTTTTTATAAATACTGCCCAGTAATAACAAGGCTCCGCCCCCTTCCAATAAACCTTTTTGTAAATCTGTCCCTTATAACAGGGCCTTGCTATAGTTCTCCAACCTGTTTAGGACATGTGGATTGAAATGCTCTGTGTCAAGCACCAATCGTCTTAGTGATCTCCTCCTTTGTGGTTCTCCTGAAATGTCGTAAGATTTGTCCTTGGGGTTTCTTCCCTTGCTTGAGAAAAGCACAAAATAAAAACATGGAGATTCCAAATCAATTCACAAACTTCAAAAAGGCGGATAAAGTAAATTGTGCTCCCTCCAACATATGTTCTATTATCTATATCTAGTGTAATAGAAATGTCCATAATCTCTATTCTCTATACTATAATGTTTTTTGAGTGAACAAAAAACATCAAGGGAAGGCCTTTTACATTTGCGGAGCTAAAATATATTTTAAAGTGGCACATCTAAAGTTCATACAAAACGATGTATATTTTAAAGTGCACTCTAAAGTGACCTACAACGATGTATATTTTAAAGGTGCACAATCTACTGTGCCTATAAACATGTATATTTTAAAGTGCAGCCTCTAAGTGGCATATAAACGATGTATATTATAAAGTGCAACATCTAAGTGCATATAACCGATGGTAATATTTAAAGTTCACATATAAGTGCATAAAATGATGGTATATTTTAAAGTGCCACATCTAAGTGGCATACAAATGATGTATATTTTAAAGTGCCATATAAAGTGCATATAAAAGATGTATATTTTAAAGTGCACATAATAAGTGCATACAAATGATGTAATTTTAAAGTGCACATAAAGTGCATACAATGATGTATATTTTAAAGTGCACATTAAAGTGCATACAAAATGATTAGATTTTAAGTGCACTTAAAGTGCTACAAATGATGTTATTATAAAGTGCACATATAAAGTGCATATAAATGAAATGTAATATTTTAAAGTGCAACATCTAATTTAAATTTGTATTCTCCAAACTGTGAGGTTTTCCTACTGACACGTTTCGGGTGTATCTCCCCCTTTTATCCAGCCTAGAGACTGCATGACACAACAAACATTTTAATATACGTGTGTCCTCCATAATGGTGGGCAGACCTATTCCATCAACAGTTCACCAATTCGATTAGATGTCATCTTTAACTCTTCAAGCAACAAAAATTTTGTGTGCAAACTTAACAGCATAAGTGTAAACATACTTTTCAACCAATACAATTCTATTTACATACATGTAAGTTGGCTCTTATTCAGCCTCATAACATTTACTTCTAGATTCCTAAATGCCCGGGGGGGTTTTATTTTTTTTAAGTGGTCAGTTACGTTAATCAGTTTAAATGTATATCAGGTAAATCTATAAAAAACAACGTATTGTTTAATGTTAAAACAAAAAATCATATACTATCTATCCCCTAATTGTTAATTGTGCCCAGTCTCAAGTCCAATATAAACAATGATATTTTAAAAGTGCACATCTAAAGTGCATCTAAACATGTCATATTTTAAAGTGCAATCACAGTGCAATAAATGATGTAATATTTTAAAGTGGCACATCTAAACGTGCATATAACAATGTTATTTTGTAAAGTGCACATCTAAAGTGCCTATAAACGATGTATATTTTAAAAAGTGCACGATCTAAAGTGCATATAACGATGTATAGTTTTAAAGTGCACATCTAAAGTGCCTATAAACATATGTAATTTTTAAAGTGGCACATATAAAGTTCATATAAACGATGTATATTTTAAATTGCACATCTAAAGTGCTATAAACGATGTAAATATTTTAAATTGCACTCGAAGTGCATATACACAATGTATATTTTAAAGTGCACATCTAAAGTGCATCTAAACGATTACATTTTTAGTGCAACATCTAATTGCGATAACAATGTATATTTTAAAAGTGCACATCTAAAGTGCATATAAAACATGTATATTTTAAAGTGGACATCTAAAGTGCATATAAACGATGTATATTTTACAAGTGCACATATAAAGTGCATATAAACGATGTTATTTAACATGCATATCTAAAGTGCCATCTAACGATGTATATTTTAAAGTGCACATCTAGTGCCTATAAACATGTATAATTTTTTAAGTGCCATCTAAATTGCTATAAACAATGTTCATTTTTAAAAGTGCACATCAAATTGCATAAGAAATTTGTAATATTTTAAAGTGCCACATCTAATTGCATATAACAATGTATATTTTAAAGTGCACACTAAAGTGCATATAAACATGTGATTTAAAGTGCAGCATCTAATGTGGCATATAAACATGTATATTATAAAGTGGCACATCTAAGTGCATATAAACGATGTAATATTTAAAGTGCAACATATAATTTCATATAAATGATGTATATTTGAAAGTGCAACATCTTAAGGTGCATATAAACATGTAATATTTTAAAGTGCACATCTAATTGCATATAAACAATGTGCATTTTTTTAAAGTGCACATCTAAAGTGCATATAACGATGTTTATTTTAAAGTGCACCCTAAGTTGCATGAAACTGGTATATTTTAAAGTCACATCTGAAAGTGCATATAATAAACGATGTCTAGTTTAAAGTGCACATCGAAACGTGTCATATAAACGCTGTAATATTTTAAGTGCACATCTAAAGTGCAATAAACGATGTATATTTTGTAAAAGTGCACATCTACAAGTGGCATATAAACGATGTATATTTTTTAAAGTGCACACACTAAAGTGGCATAAACATGTATATTTAAAGTGCATATAAACAAAAAAATTATTATATTTTAAAGTGCACATCTAAAGTGCATATAACAACTGTATATTTTAAAGTGCACATCTAAGTGCCTATAAACATGTATTTTTAAAGTGCCCATATAAAGTGCATATAACCGCTGTATATTTAAAGTGACATATAAAGTGCATATAAAGGATGTATTTTTAAAGTGCACATATAAAGTGCATATAATGATGTATATTTTAAAGTGCACATCTAAAGTGCATATAAACAATGTATATTTTAAAAGTGCACATCTAAAGTGCATATAACTATTGTCCTTATAAAAGTGCACATATAAAGTGCATATAATGATGTATAATTATAAGTGCACATATAAAATTGCATACAAATCTATGTAATTATAAAGTGCACATATAAAGTGCACATAAATGGATGTCTATTATAAAGTGCACATCTAAGTGCCATATAAACAATGTATAATGTGAAAGTGCACATCTAAAGGGCAATATAACCTATGTATATTATAAAGTGTGCACATATACAGGCAAAATGCTGTAATATTTAAAGTGGCACATATAAAGTGCATATCAATGATGTATATTATAAGTGCACAGATAAGTTGCATATGAATGTTGTATATTATAAGTGCACATATAAGTTGCATATAATGATGTATATTAATAAAGTGCACATATATAGTGTCTATAAACCTATTATATTATAAAGTGCACATATAAAGTGCATATAAATGATGTGATATTATAAAGTGCACATATAAAGTGCATATAAATATTTATATATAAGTGCACCTATAAGTGCATATAAACTATGTATATTATAAAGTTGCACATCTAAGTGCATATAACCAATGTATCTTATAAATGCACATATAAAGTGCATATCAAATGATGTATATTGAAAAGTGCACATATCAAGTGCATATAACACCGATGTTCTATTAAAAGTGGGCACCTATAAAGTCTACAAAACTATGTATATTAGAAAGTGCACATCCTAAGTGGCATATAAATGATGTATTATTATAAAGTTGCTCATATAAAGTTCATATAAATGATGTATATTATAAAGTGGACATATAAAGTGCAATATAACGATGTACTTTATAAAGCACATATAAAGTGCATAACAACTCATGTATACATTATAAGTCCACCCTCTAAGTGCATATAAATGATGTATATTATAAAGTGCACATATAAAGTGCATATAAACATGTATATTAGTCGAGTGCAATATCAAAGTGCATACAACTATTTATATTAATCAAGGTCCCCCTATAAAGTGCATATAAATGATGTATATTAATAAAGTGCACATATAAAGTGCATACAAAAACGTTTATATCATAACGTCCACACTAAAGTGCATATAAATGATGTACTATTCTAAATGCACATATAAAAGTGCATATAAACGATGTAATTAGAAAGTGCACATATCAGTGCATAACAACTATGTAATAATTATAAAGTGCACATCTAAGTGCATCTAACTATGTATATTAGAAAGTGCACATATAAAGGTGCATATAAACAGGGGTGGATCAAAAGTGTCCCCATCACCTAAGTTAAAAACAAACATTGCTTGATAAAAGGTGTCAGTTTTCTTTTTAACCTTTTAATGTTTCCCTCACCATAGTGTCCTAACATTAATATAATGTGAATATTTGTTAGATCAATCATTGTCTTTTTCAATTAACGTATTCGTGTTATCTATTGTTTCATTGTTGTTCTCAGACTTGCTGGATTTCAATACCTTATAATTTAAGGGCCCCAAACCTTTATAGGAAGCAATAAATGGATTTTCATTTTTATTGAAATGTTATTGGTTGACAAGTATGTTAACACTTGGGTTGTTTTGCACAATGTGCTTTATAGTTAAAGATGGACACTATCGATTGTTAATTGTTTGATTGAATAGTCCTGCCCCAATATGGAGGACACACTGTATAAATTTTTGTTGTGGTCACTGATCTCTAGGCCTTGATAAGGTGGGGATATCCCCCGAAACGTTGTCCAGTGAGGAACCCCCACAGTTGGGAGGAATAAAATTTAATTGGTTTACACGAAAGAATTTAGGGAGTGGCCTCGGCCAATTTTCTTGATGGTGTGAATTGATGTGGACTGAGGAGCATACGGTCACAACAGACAATGTTCGGAAGAATGTATTCACAAGTCTCTACTTTACAGGTTAGTACACACTGGATCGTGGGTCCCCACCCGCAATGCATACTGTGTAGGAAAAACCGCTTCAGCTGATAATCAGCCCCGTGTGTAGGCACGAACAAGACGTTCAGGTCAGGGATCAGTGACCGACCGACCTGGCATCCGAACCAGGAAGCTCCTTTATATAAAACTATTGCAAGAAATTGATTTTTTCAATCGAGAGTAGAACTTCCCCTTGAAATAGACAGGATGTACTGATTGCAAATGGATCATTTAGACTGCAGTTTGATTTTGTATATAAAAACACGATATTTCGCGATCTCTCCCACACCCTTTATTATGGGATGCTAAGTTCCCCTTTAACACCTAGTACTACATGCCTGTAGGCTGTTTTGATTTGGACCTTGTGCTTTCCCTCTGTCTTGGATCGATGTCTCCTCTCTGTGTCTTCCTCCCCATTTCTCTCTATCTCCCATCTCTCCGCCAAGTTTTATCTTGTGAACCAGCTGGGAGACATTTTTCCATTTTCAACATTGTCAACACCGCACCAGAGGGGCTGCCACAACCGCGCCTTTGATTTCTTTTACGCTCCAATCATGGAAATATTTGTATTGTTAGGTTTGTGATTTGTCTGTCTCCAGCCACGGTTATTTATTGTGATGGCCGAGGGGTGGTTGTGTGTGTGTTTGTGATGTGTGGTGTGATGGTTTGGATATCCTGTGTGTGACTGTATGTGTGACATGTGGTGTGTAAGTGTATGTGTGATTACCGAACATCTCAAGGGCAATGTTTCTGGGGTTTATTACAATAAAAGGTGCCAGTTTCCCATGCTTGTAACCTGCAGACCACCATCAAGGTTATCCTAACTGCTGGAAACCCAGGAAAGAAAGCTAAAAATGTGATTGGTTGGAGAAAAACTCATTGAATCAATCCTCCTCTCCATCTTTAACAAACTACAAAAGTGCCTTACAAGCTGATCCTCCGGTAATCACCTGGCTGTGCCATGGGGATCCTCCATTTATGTCCTCTGGGTCCTTCCTGTTACTGTTGTTACCATGGGGTGTGATATATTTAACTTACCTACCCCAATCTCAGTGCGACAGTGCCCCCGCATGAAGAGATGCCTGTACACTGACAACCATACGAGGGATAATAGGCTTAATTGAACAGAACCATAGTGTCCCTCCGTACCGTCATCTGATTCTTGTGCCACAGAATTTGGAAGAATCTGTGGCGTAAAGTGCAGTAACAGTTGGTACAACACGTGACACTGGATACCCATAACCTCTTTCTCACTAAATACAGCCGGGGCCTCAGACTGGTGGCAATGTATTACCTGGTCCTTTCACAACGCATTGTCTCACAGCTCAACCCTTTCCCTAAAACCTTTCACCCAACACTCACCCTCATCTGGATAACAGGGACATAGCATTCACCTTAATCTGGATAAACGGGACATAGCAGTCACCTCATCTGGATAAAGAGGGACATACAGTTCACCTCAATCTGGATAAAGAGGACCAATACAGCAGTCACCTCACTGGATAAAGAGGTACATAGGCAGTCACCTCATCTGGATCAAGAGGGCATGCAGTCACCTTATCTGGATAAAACAGGGACATAGCGTCACCTCATCTGGATAAGAGGGAACCATAGCAGTCACCTTAGTCTGGAAAACACGGGACATAACATTCACCTCATGGCTTGGATAACAGGGACATGCAGTTCCCCCCCACTCGCGATAAAGATGGACCTAGCATCACCGTATCTGGATACACAGGGACTAGCAGTCACCTCATCTGGATAAAAGGGACATGCAGTCACCGTCATCTGGGATAAACGGGACATAGCAGTCAAACCTCATCCTGATAAGAGGGACATAGCAGTCACCTCATCTGGATAAAGAGTGGACATAGCATCACCTCATCTGGATAAACATGGACAATACATTCACACCTCATCTGGATAAAGATGGACATAGCAGTGTCACCCCCCCCCATCTGATAATAGGGACTAGCAGTCACCATTATCAAAAAAAAGGGATAAAACAGGGACAATAGCAGTCACCACCGGCCGGTCATCTGGATAAACAGGGACATAGGCAGGTCACCTCATCTTGATAAACATGGACGCAAGCCGTCACCCTCAATCTGGATAAGAGTGACATAGCAGTGCCCCCTTATCTGTGATAACGGGACAAGCAGTCACCTTATCTGGATAACAGGACATAGCATTCACCTCATCTGGATAAACAGGGACAGTAGCAGTCACTCATCTGGATAACGGGACATATCAGTCACCCTCATGATCACGAGGGGACATAGCAGTCCACCTTAATCTGGGATAACAGGGACATAGCAGTCACTCATCTGGAATAAACAGGGAACATAGCTTCACCATCATCTGGATAAAGAGGGACATAGCAGTCACCTCATCTGGATAAACAGGGACATAGCAGTCACCTCATCTGGATAAAGAGGGACATAGCAGTCACCTTATCTGGATAAACAGGGGACATACAGGTCAACCTCATCTGGATAAACAGGGACATAGCAGTCACCTCATCTGGATAAAGAGGGACATAGCAGTCACCTCATCTGGATAAACAGGGACATAGCAGTCACCTCATCTGGATAACATGGACTAGCAGTCCCGCATCTGGATAAACAGGGACATAGCAGTCACCTCACTGGATAAACAGGGACATAGCAGTCACCTCATCTGGATAAACAGGGACATAGCATTCACCTCATCTGTGAATAAACGGGACATAGCAGTCACCTCACTCTGGATCAACTGGAACATAGCAGTAAGCTCCTGGAAACTTACCTCTTTTTTCTGATTTGCAATTTCTTTCTCCAGGCAGAGTTCCCTAGAAAATGGAAAAATGGTTTTAAACTGTCTTTATTTTAAATAATATATATTTGTTTTGTACCAACAATTTATAATCACTACATCTTGCCAATAGAATTGGTTTCTACATGGACGGAGTAATTCAATTTGTACTGTCTCCCTGTACAGTTCAGTGTATCCTCCCATACGCTACACTGATCAAACCCCCGTGTGTTTATCTCTTTACATATACAATGTATCTCACCATCGCTACGTGGGATCAAAGGGCACCCTGTGTTGATTATCTCTGTACAGTTACACATGTATCCTCACCATCCGCTACTGGGATTCAAACCCGTGTGTTGGTTTCTCTGTAACAGGTTACAAGTGTAGTTCACCATCGCTACGATCAAAGCCCCCGTGGGTGTTTATATCTCTGATACAGTGGTACAAAGTGTACTCACACATCGCTACTGATCAAACCCCCGTTGTTTTAATCCTGTACAGTTCTTCAATGTACTCACCATCGTACTGATTCAAACACCCCGTGTGTTTCTCTGTACCGATTACAATGTATCGTCACCATCGCTACTTGATCAAACCATGTTTTGTTTTATCTCTGTAAACAGTTACAATGTGATCTCACCATCATCTACAGAGGGGGGGGAGGCAACCCCCGTGTGTTTATCTCTGTACAGTACAGGTATCTCAACACCGATCGCTACTGATCAAAGACGCACCTGGGTGGGGTTATGTATGACAGGGTATCCCTGTACGTTACACTGTAGGTCGGTCACCATCCGGTACTGCTCAAAACCCCCTTGTGTTTTCTCGTACATTTACAAAAAGGGTGTATCTCGAGCACCATCGCTACTGATCAAGACCGCCATTGGTTATTTTTCTCAGTACAGTTACAATGTATCGTCACCATCGGTACTGGAGATCAACCCGTGTTTTTACGCGTGGTACATTACAATGTCTCTCACCTCGCTAGGGGGCTGAGATACAGAGAAAAAAAAAAAAGGGGGAAAAAAAAAACCCGTTTGTGTTTGGATCCCTGTCCATGTTCCAGAAAATTAAATCAAAAAAAAGGAGGGTCACAAGGCATTCGCTACTGGATCAAACCCCAGTGGGGTTTATCCCTGTTCTCAGTTACATGTAGTCTCACCTCGCTATGATTCAAACCAACCGTGTGTTTGACCCGTAGCAGTTTTACAGATGTTCATCTCACCATCTGCTACTGATCAAACCCCTGTGTGTTTATCCTGTACAGTTACAGATGTATCTCAACCCCCATCGTCTACTGGGATCAACCCCACAAGTGGGTGTGTTATCCCTGTACAATGAAGTATACACTATAGCGGTCACCATCGCTACGTGATAAACCCCTGTGTGTTTATCCCTGTACAGTTCCAATGGTATCTCACCATCCGCTACTGATCAAACCACCGGGTTTTTATCCCCGGGTAAGTTCGAAATTTCATCAGGTCACCAGGCACCATCGTCTAACTGATCAAACCCCTGTTGTGTGAATCCCTGTCCAGTTTACAATGTACTCCCTCAACCAATCTCACCATCGCTACTGATTCAAACCCTGTGTGTTTATCTCTTACATTACAAATGTATCTCACCATCGGTACTGATCAACCCCGTGTGTTTATCCGTGTACAGTTACGAACAATGTATCTCACCATCCGCTACTGATCAAACCCCCGTGTTTTTAAGTCCCTGTAAGTTACAATGTATCATCACTAGCGCTCTGATCACCCCCGTGTTTTTAGTCTACTGTACAGTTTACTGTTTATCGGTCGACCATCGGCTACTGATGCAAACCCCTGTGGTTTTATCCCTGTACAGTTACAATTATCTCAACCATCGGTACTGATCAAACCCCCGTTTTTATCTCTGTACAGTTCAAATTGTTCTCAGCCCGCACCATCGCTAACTGATCAAACCCCTGTGTGTTTATCTCTGTACAGTTACAATTTCTCACCATCGCTACTGATCACAACCCCCTGTTGTGTTTATTCCCTGTACAGTTACAATGTTAATCTCACCATCGCTACTGATCAAACCCTGTGTGTTTATCTCTGTACAGTTACAATGTAATCCACCTCGTACTGATCAAAACCCCCCGTGTGTTTATCTCTGTACCGTTAAAGTACTCACCATCATCGCTACTGATCAAACCCCCCGTGTGTTTTATCGATCCCTGTACAGTTACATGTATCTCACGCCGGGGTGCGGTACCTGATCAAACCAGGGCGGCTGGGTGGTTGTTTATCGCGGTCAGTGTACAATACACATGTATCTCACCATCGTAACTGATCAAGAGCCCCTGTGTGTTATCCCTAGTACAGTGTACAAAATGTTGAGACATCATCACCCGTCGCACTGATCAAACCCCCAGTGTTAGTTTATAACACCCTGATACGTTAAATTATCTCATCTCAATCGTCACATCAGCATCTGATCAAACGCAAAACTATAATGTGTTTATCTCTGTACAGTTCCTGTCAAATCGCTCTCTATGTATCTCTCAATCCATACTGGGGATCCAACCCGCCGTATATTGTTTTTATACTCTGGACAGATATACAAATGTAAAATCGCCCAGTCGCTACTAAAATCACTGATCAACAAAAACAAGCCCCGGGAAGAGGTCGTTTATCAAACCATGTTAAAAAGCAGAGAATTGTGGTAGCGAAATTATCTCGTCACGCACCATCGCTACTGATCAAAACCCCCTTGTGTTTATATCCCTGTACAGTTACAATGTATCTCACCATCGCTACTGATCAAACCCCCCGTGTGTTTACCCTGTACAGTTTACACTTATCTCACCATCGCTACTGAGCAAACCCCCGTGTTTTTTTTTTTTTCTCTGTACAGTTTACAATGGTATCTCACCATCGTCTACTGATCACAACCGTGGTGGTTATCTCTGTACAGTTACAATGTTCTCACCCATCGGGGGGGCTACTGTCAAAAAACCCCTGTGGTGGGTTTATCCGTTGTAAGGCAGTTACAGATGTAGATCTCAAGAGAGGCACCAAATCGCTACCTAATAATACAACCCCTGTGTGAATGTGTTATCTCAATGTACATGGGATTACAAAAAAAAATGAAAGGGGTGTCTCCTTTTGATCTCACCATCAGCTACTGATCAAACCCCATGTTTGTATCTCTGTACATTACAAATTTATCTCACTATCGCTACTGATCCGGACCCTTGTGTGTTTACCCTGACAGTTACCATGTATCTCACCATCGGTACTGATCAACCTGTGGTTTATCCCTGTACAAGTTTACATGTCTCACCATCGGTCTGGAGCAAACCTGTGTTTTATATCTCTGTACAGTTACATGTTAGTGCTTCACACCATCGGGGCCACTCGGGACTGATCAAACCTGTTGGTTTATCCCTGTACAGTACAACAATGGTATCCCCTCGCTACTGATCAACGACCCCCTGTGTGTTTATCCCGGTACAGTTACAATGTTCTCAACCATGCTACGATCAACCCCTGTGTGTTTATCTCTGTACGTTTACAATTTATCCTCCCCATCGCTACTGATCAAACCCCGTGTGTTTATGCTCTGTACGTTTACAATGTATCTCCTATCGCTACTGGGGATCAAACCTTTGTTTTATCCCGTACAGTTTTTACAAGATGTATCTCACTAGGTGCCGGGGGGGGTACTGATGGCAAACCCCCGTGTTGTTATCCCTGTCATTACAATGTATCTCACCATCGCTACTTATCAGGGACCCCCGTGTGTTTATCTCTGTACAGTTAGCAATGTATCTCACCATCGTCGTTACGTGAATCAACCCCCGGGTGTGATTATCCCTGTACCGTACAATGTGTTATCTCACCATCGCTACTGATCAAACCCCGGTTGTTTATCTATCGCTGTACATTTACAATGTATCTCACCATCGCTATTGCTGATCAAACCCCCGTGTGGTTTAATCCTCTGTACGTTACTGTATCTCACCATCGGCTACTGATCAATCCCCGTTTGTGTTAATCTCTGTACAGTTACAATGTATCTCACCATCGCTACTGATCAAACCACCCGTGGTGTTTATTATCCTGTACAGTTAGACAATGTATCTCACCATCGCTACGAACAAAACCCCGGGCGTGTTTGTTACCCTGAGAAGGGGCCGGTTAGCATGTAAGCTCTTAACCATGGATAATGTATAGCCCCAATACAGAATCCCCCTATTAACCATAGATAATGTATAGCCCCAATACAGAATCCCCATATTAACCATGGATAATGTATAGTACCAATACAGAATCCCCCTATTAACCATGGATAATGTATAGTCCCAATACAGAATCCCCCTATTAACCATGGATAATGTATAGTCCCAATACAGAATCCCCCTATTAACCATGGATAATGTATAGCCCCAATACACATTTGTTTTCAATTAAATTGAACTTTCTCCCCCCCGGTCAGGTTCTGTGGGAAGCTGCTCAGTCCTATAGATGTGTGGATTATTATTATCACACTCAGGATAACTCCCTGCTCCTCGTTATGCACAATCCCATGAGCCCCTACCTTCAGAATGAGGAATCCTGGGATATGGCTCTGCACTCCAATGTCAGCTTCAGGTATGTGCTGATTTCTATTGTGAAGGGTCCATGAGATCCACATGGTCAGAATTTGCAGCATTTCTCTCATAGATAACCCTACTCCTCATAGATATTCCCAACCCTTGTAGATAACCCCACCCCTCATAGATAGCCCTACTCCTCATAGATAATCCCAACCCTTGTAGATAACCCCACCCCTCATAGATAGCCCTACTCCTCATAGATAATCCCAATCCTTGTAGATAACCCCACCCCTCATAGATAGCCCTACTCCTAATAGATAATCCCAACCCTTGTAGATAACCCCACCCCTCATAGATAGCCCTACCCTTCATAGACAATCCCAACCCTTGTAGATAACCCCACCCCTCATAGATAGCCCTACTCCTCATAGATAATCCAAACCCTTGTAGATAACCCCACCCCTCATAGATAGCCCTACTCCTCATAGATAATCCCAACCCTTGTAGATAACCCCACCCCTCATAGATAGCCCTACTCCTCATAGATAATCCCAATCCTTGTAGATACCCCCACCCCTCATAGATAGCCCTACTCCTCATAGATAATCCCAACCCTTGTAGATAACCCCACCCCTCATAGATAGCCCTACTCCTCATAGATAG
>JAACNH010000533.1:32763-45022 GCA_019447015.1 Hymenochirus boettgeri
AGATAGCCCTCTCCCTTATAGAGAATCCCAACCCTTGTAGATAATCCTACCCCTCATAGATAGCCCTACTCTACATGGATAATTCAAACCCTTGTAGATAACCCCACCCCTCATAGATAGCCCTACTCCTAATAGATAATCCCAACCTTTGTAGATAATTCTACCCCTCATAGATAAGATAGCCCTACTCCTCATAGAGAATCCCAACCCTTGTAGATAATCCCACCCCTCATAGATAGCCCTACTCTACATGGATAATTCAAACCCTTATCCCCATAAAGAATCCCCACCCCTATTAGTACCATGGATTAATGTATAGTCCCCAATACAGAATCCCCCTATTAACCAGGATAAAGTATAGCAACAATACAGAACCCCCTATTAACCATGGATAATGTATTAGTACCAATACAGAATCCCCTATTAAACCTATGGATACGTATAGTACCAATACAGAATCCCTATTAACCTGGATTAATGTATAGCCCAATTACAGAATCCCCCTATAACAGGAAATGTATAGTTCCCAATACAGAATCCCTAGAACAGTGGATAAGTTGTCCATACAGATCACCCCCTTATCACCATGGATAATGTATAGCCCCCCAATACAGAATACCCTATTAACACATGGGATAAGTTAGTACCAATACAGAATCCCCTCGCTATTAACCATGGAGTAATGTATAGTACCAATACAGAACAGAATCCCCTATTAAAAAACCCTGGATAATGATACCCGTCCCAATACAGAACCCCTATTAACATGGATAAGTATTAGCCCAATACAGTAATCACACTATTAAACATGGATAAGTATAGTCCAATACAGAACCCTCTATTAACCATGGGATAGTAGGTATAGCCCCAACAGAACACCCTATTAACGGATTATATGTAAGTACCCTACAGAATCCCCCTATTAACCATGGAGAAATGTATAGCCCCAATACAGCACCCCCATCTATTAACCAGGATAATGTATAGTACCATATCAGAACCCCCTATTAACCATGGATAACGATAGCCCCAATACACAGAATCACCCTATTACCAGGATAATGATAGGTCCGCAATACAGAATCCCCCTATAAAACAGGAAATGGATAGTCCCAATTACAGAATCCCCCTATAACAGGATCAGTTGGTATTAGCCCAATACAGGAAGCCCCATATGAACCATGTGATAAAGGTGTATAGCCCAATACAGAATCCCCATATTAACCATGGATAATTATAGCCCCAATACAGAACCCGCCTCATTAACCATGTGCTAATGTATAGACCAATACAAGAACCCCCTATAACCAGGGTATCTAATTGTATAGTCCCAATATCAGATCTCACTATTAAGCCATGGATAATGTATAGTTGCCCAATACAGAATCCCCTATGAACCGATGGATAATGTATAGTCCCAATACAGAGAATTCCCCCCTATTAACCAGGATAATGGATAGCCCAAGAAGGACAGACAATCCCCCATTAACCAAAGATAATGTATAGCCCAAGAGACATGAATCCCATATTAACCCTGGGATAAGTATAGACCAATACAGAACCCCCTATTAACCCGGGAATAAGATAGTACCAATACAGAATCCCCCTATTGTTAGAACATGGATAATTGTTAGTCCAATACATGAATCCCACATGAAACCAGGATAAGATGAGTCCCCTACAGAATCCCCCTATTAACCCAGGATAATTTATAGTCCATACAGAATCCCCATTATTAACCCATGGATAATGTATATTCCCAAACAGAATCCCCCCTATTAACAGGATAAGTATTGTCCCAAGACGGAATCCCCCTATGAACCATGGAATGTTATAGCCCCAATACACATTGTTGTCCCCATTAAATTGAACTTTCTCCCCCCCGTCAGGTTCTGTGGGAAAGATGCAGTCTAAGATGTGTGGATATATTATAACTATATCAGGATAAACTCCTACTTCCTCGTTATTGCACAATGCCAGGAGCCCCTACCCTCAGGGAATGAGGACTCCTGGGATATGGTTCACTCCATGTCAGATTCAGGTATGTGCTGATTTCTATTGAAGGGTCCATGAGATCACACATGGTCAGAATTGCAGATTTCTTCCATAGATAAAACCCTACTCATCATGAGATATTTTCCCAAACCCTTGTAGATATAAACCCCACCCCTCATAGATAGCCTACTGCATCATAGATATTCCCCAACCCTTGGTTAGTAAACACCCACCCTCATAGCTAGGCCCTACGCTCATAGATAATCCCCCAACCCTTCGTAGATAACCCCACCCCTAGAGAAGCCCTACTCCTAATAGATAAGCCCAATCTTGTAGATAACCACCCCCTCATAGAAGCCCTACTCCTCATAGATATTCCCAAACCCTTGTAGTAACCCCACCCTATTAGATAGCCCTACTCATATAGTATTCCAAATCCTTTGTAGATAGACCCCACCCTCATAGATAGCTCTACTCCTCATAGCTAAGTACAAACCCGGTAGCGAAACCCCACCCCCATAGATAGCTCTACTCTCCTTAGATAATCCCAATCCTTGTAAGAGAACCCCACCCCTCATAGATAGCCCTTACTCTCATGTAGATATTCCCAACCTGGTAGATAACCACCCCCTCATAGATAGCTCCGACTCCTCATAGATATTTCCCAACCCTTGTAGATAACCCCACCCTTTAGATAGCTCTACCCTCATAGATATCCCGAAATCATTGTAGATACCCCAACCCATAATAGATAGCCCGATCCTCATAGCTATCCCAATCCTTGTGAGATAACCCCACCCCTCATAGATGCCCACTTTTCATCAGATATTCCCAACCCTTGGAGATAACCACACAACTTAATAGAGTAGCCCTACTCCTCAGGAGGTATTTCCCAACCCTTGGAAATAAACCCCCCCCCCTCATAGATAGCTCTTACTCCTCATAGAGAATCCCATCCTGAAGATACCCCACCCCTCTCAGAGATAGCCCGAATCCTCATAGATGAATCCCATCTTTGTAGATAACCACACCCTCATTAGAAGCCCTACTCTCAGAGATAATTTCCACCCTTGTAGAGAAACCCCACCCAGTCATAGATAGCTCTACTTCCTCAATAGCTTAAACCAATCCTTGTAGATAACCAACCCTGCATAGAAGCCCTACTCCTCATAGATAAGCGCCAACCCTTGTAGATAACCCCACCCCTAATAGATGCCCGACTCCTATAGATAATAATCCCAACCTGTAGATACAACCCCCCCCTTAAGAGATAGCTTCGACTCCCAAGATAATACCAATCCGTGTAGATTAACCAACCCTCATAGATAAGCCTCTACTCCTCATAGATAATCCCACCTTGTAGGGATAACCCCCCCCCTATAGAGTAGCTCTTACTCCTCATAGATATCCCAAACCTGTGAGATACCCAACCCCTATAGATAGCCATTACTCTCTAGATAAATCCAATCCTTGTGAAAAACCCCACCCATCATAGTTAGCCCTACTCCAATAGAGAATCCAACCTGTAGAGGAACCCACCACCCATAGTAGCCCCTAACTTCATGATAATCCCAAGTCTTGAGATAACCCACTCACCAGCATAGAATTAGCCCCCTATCCTCAAGATAATCCCAACAACCCTGTAGATAACCCACCCCTCATAGATAGCCCTACTCATATAGATAATCCCAAACTCATTGTAGGATAACCCCACCCAATCATAGAGAGACCTACTAACATAGATAACCCAACCCTTGAGATAAACACCACCATCAGTAGAAGCTCTACTCCTATAGATATTCCCAACCCTGGGATAACCCCACCCCTTCATAGATAGCCCGACTCCTTAACTAGATAATCCACCCTTGTAGATAACACACACCCTCAGAGAGAGCCCCCTACTCTCAAGAAATCCAATCCTGTAGAAACCCCCCCCTCAAGATAAGCCCTACTCCTCAAGATATCCCAACCTTTGTAGAGAACCCCACCCCTAAGTAGATAGACCTATCCTCATAGATATAAATCCCACCCTTGTAGATAACCCCACCCCTCACTAGAAGCCGAATCCTCATAGATTTAATCCAATCCGTGTAGATACCCTCACCCCTCATAGATAAGGCCCTACTCACCATAGATAAAGCCAACCTGGTAGATAACCCCACCCTATAGATAGCCCTCTCCTCATAGATTAATCAACCTGTAGATTAACCCCACCCCTATAGATAGCCCTACTTTCATAGACAATTCCAACCCTGTCGAGAGTAAACCCCCACCATCAAGATAGCCCTACTCCTAATTAGATAATCCCAAACCCTTGTAGATACCCCACCCTTCATAGATAGCCTTACTCTGTCATAGATAATCCCAACCCTTTAGATAACCCCACCCATCATAGATCGGCCCCTACGTCTCATAGATAATCCCAAATCCTTGTAGATAACCCACCCCCTGTTCATAGATAGCCCTACTCGTCAGAGATAGTCCCAACACTTGTAGATTAACCCCCCCACCCCTCATAGATAGATAGCCATACTCTACTAGTATTCCCAAACCCTGTAGATAACCCCACCCCTCATAGCGAGCCCCTCACTACTCATAGAATCCCCAACCCTGTAATAACCCCACCCCTCAAGATAGCCCTACTCCTCATAGATTAATCCCAACCCTGTAGAAAACACCCACCTCTCATAGATGCCCTATCATCATAGATGAATCCCAACCCTTGTGAGGAAACACAACCCTATAGATAGCTCTCTCCTCATAGGATATTTCCAAAACCTGTAGATAACCCACCCCTCATAGAATAGCCTATCCCAGAGATAGATAATCCCAAACCCTTGTAGATAACACCCACCCCTCATGAGAGAGCCCGACCTCATATAGATAATCCAATCCTTGTGAGATAACCCCACACCTCATAGATAGCCCCTACTCATCATAGAAATCCAACCCTGTAGATAACCCCACCCCTGAGATAGCCCTATCCTATAGATAATCCCAACCCTTGTAGATAACCCCACCCTCAGAGATAGCCCTACTCCTCATAGATAATCACAATCCGTGTAGATAACCCCAGCCCTATAGATAGCCCTACTCCTCATAGATTTAATCCAACCCTGTAGATAAACCCACCCTCATAGCTAGCACTAGCACTCATTAGATAATCCAAACCCCTTGTAGATACACCACCCTCTCATAGATAGCCCCCTACTTCTTCATTTATGGACATCCCAACCGTTGTAGATAACCCCCACCCCTCATAGATAGCACGACTCCCTAATAGATAATCCCAACATGTAGATAACCCCCACCCCTCATAAGATAGCCTACTCTCATAGAAATCCCAACCCTTGTAGATAACCCCACCCCTCATCGATAGCCCTACTTCTTTCATAGAAATACCAATCCTTGTAGTAACCCCACCTCATAGATAGCCCTATCTTCATAGATATCCCAACCCTGTTGTGAGATTAACCCACCCCACATAGATAGCCCTAGCTCCTACATAGATATTCCCACTGTGAGATAACCCCACCCCCTCAGAGATAGCCCCTACTCCTCATAGATAATCCCAACCCTTGTGATAACCCCACCCCTCATAGAGAGCCCTACTTCCTATAGATAACAACCCTTGTAGATAACCCCCCCTCAGAGATAGCCCTATCATCATAGATAATCCCAACCCTTTGAGATAACCCCACCCCTCATAGATAGCCCTACTCTTAGAGATAATCCCAAATCCCCTTTGTGAGGAACCCACCCTCATAGAAACCCTACTTTCAAAGATAATCCCCCAACCCTTGAGATAACCCCACCCCTAAGTCGCCCTTACTCCTCGTAGATATTCCCAACCCGATTGTAGATAACCCCACCATCATAGATTAGCCCTACTATTCATAGATAATCCAACCCTGTAGATAACCCAACCCTCATAGATTAGCCCTACTCTGTCATAGATCATCCAACCCTGTAGTAACCCCACCCATAAGCTAGCCCTATCCTCATAGATATCTCCAAACCCGTGTAGTAACCCCACCCTCATTGATAGCCTATCTATAGATATTTCCAACCTTGGTAGATAACCCCCACCCCTCATAGATAAGGCCCTACTCCCATAGAACTTCCAACCATTGTAGATCACCCCACCCCCAAGATAGCCCTATCTTCAGAGATAATTCCCAACCCTTGTAGATAACCCCACCCTCAATAGATAGCCCTACTCTTCATAGATTTAATCCACCAACCCTGTAGATAACCCCACCCTCATAGATAGCCTGATCTTCATAGAAAGTCCCAACCTTGTAGATAACCCACCCCTAATAGATAGCCGATCTCCTAGATAATCCAACCATGTAATAACCCCACCCATCATAGATAGCCAGTATTCAAAAAGGATAATCCCAACCCGTGTAATAACCCCAACACCCTCGATAGATACCCTACTCTCATGAGTAATCCCAACCCTTGTAAGATAACCCAACCCATAGATAGCCCCTACTCTTCATGAGATTTAATGCAAACCCTTTGTAGATACCCCACCCATCATAGATAGCACTACTCCTAATAGATAATGCCAAACCTTGTAGATAATCCAACCCTCATAGAAGCCCTACTCATCTAGATATCCCAACCTTGTAGATTATCCCCAAAACCCGTAGAGAACCCCACCCCCATAGATAAGATAGCCGTTCTGACTTATAGAGAAATCCAACACTGTATGATAATCTACCCTCATAGATAGCCCTACTTACATGGAAATTCAAACCCTTGTAGAATAACCCCACCCCTTCATAGATAGCCCTACTCCTAATCGATATATCACACCTTGTAGGATAATTTCTTACCCCCCATAGAATTAGATGAGCTCCTACTCGCTCATAGAGAGCCCAACCCTTGTAGATAATACCCACCCCATCTCAAAGCATCGCCCTCCTTACAACCTATCAGTAACCTGCGCCGAAAAAGGGGAGAAAAAAAAATTTATGCAAACAGCACTGACATATCCCCACACCCCGATGACACCACCGATAACACCTCACAAGCCTACAAACGCGCACCCCTACTCATCATTAGAAAACTCCCAACCCTGTAGATAACCCCACCCCCTCATATATGCCATCTCCCCCCCCACGGTGCACAACTGTATCTCAAGACCAGCACAACACACCCCCCCCCCCCCAAGTTCGCCCACACCCGACTGCCGGTAAACAAGAACAGTACACCCCCGAACACCTCACTCAATCAGATAGCCATACTCTTCCAGATATTCCCAAACCCTTTGTAGATATCCCCACACTTGTAGATAACGCCCACCCCTTTCGATAAGATTTAGCCCTTCCCCCTTATAGAGGAATCCCAACCTTGTAGATAACCCTACCCCTCAGAGATAGCCATACTCCTATAGGTAGCCCAGCATTGTAGAAACCTCAACCCCTCACAGACTAGCCCCTACTCCTTTAGATATCCCATACCCTTTGTAGATAATCCAACCCTCACTAGATAGCCTATCCTCATAGATAATCCCAACCTTGTAGATAACCCCACCCCTCTAGAAGCCCACGCTCATAGATTTCCCAAACCCTGGTAGAGAACCCCACCCCTTCAAGGAAGCTCTACTCTCATAGAGAATCCCAATCTTGTAGATTAACCCCACCCCTCAAGAGTAGAGCCCTACTCTCCTAGAAATCCCAACCCGTAGATAACCCACACCTCATAGATAGCCCTATCCTCATATGATAATCCCAACTCTTGTAGATACCCACCCTCATAGATAGACTCTCCCCTCATAGAGAAGCCCCAATCCTGTAGATAACCCACCCCTAATAGATAGCCCTACTCCGAGAGATCATCCCCAAACCTTGTGAAGATACCCCCCCCCTATAGATAGGCTATTACTCTCCATAGATATTCCAAACCTGTACTAGCAGAACCCCACCCCTCATAGATAGCCCTACTCCTCATTATTATCATCCCAATCCTGTAGAAACCCCACCCTCCTAGATTAGCCCTTACTCCTAATAAATTAACCCCAACCCTTTGGTGTAGATAACCCCAACCACATAATAGATAGGACCCTACGCTTAATAGATAATCCAATCCTGTAGGATAACCCCACCCCTCATAGATAGCCCTACCCTCATAGATAATCCCAACCCTGTAGATAACCCACCCCTCATAGATGCCCTACTCATGCATAGATAATCCCAACCTGGGAGATAACCCACCCTCATAGATAGCCCTAACGTCCTCATAGACATACAACCCTGTAGATAAAACCCCCACCCCTCATGATAGCTCTACTCCTCATAGATATTTTCCCAACCCTTGGAGATAACCCCACCCCCATAGATATGCCCTATCCTCATAGTATAAGCACACCCTTGTAGAACCCACACCCCTCAAGAAGACCCCTACTCCTCATAGATAATCCCAATCCTTGAGATAACCCCCACCCCTCATAGCTAGCCTACTCCTCATAGATAATGCCAATAAACCTGGTAGATAACCCCACCCTATAGATAGCCCTACCCTATAGGATAATCCCAAACCCTTGTAGATGAACCCCCACCACTACAAGATATGCCCTACTACTCATAGATGAATCAATCCTGTAGATAACCACACCCCTCATTAGATAGCCCCTACCCTCATAGATAATCCCGAACCCTTGTGTACGAAACCCACCCTCAGTAGATAGCCCTAAGCCTAATAGATAATCCAACCCCTTGTAGAAACCCCACCCCTCACAGGTAGCCACTCCTTACTCTTCTAGACATCCCAAACCCTGTAGATAACCCCACCCCTCATAGATAGACCCCTCCTAAAGATAATTCACAACCCTTGTAGATAACCCCACCCCTCAGAGATAGCCCGTACTCGTCATAGCAAATCCCAACCCTTGTAGATAACCCCACCCCTCATAGATTGAGCCCCTACTCTTCATAGATAATCCCAATCTGTAGAAACCCACCCCTCATAGATTAGCCCCTATCTTCATAGATATTCCCAACCCTTGTAGATCAACCCCACCCCTCATAGATAGGCCTTTCCTCATAGGAGATTCCCAACCCCTGTAGATAACCCCCCCCCCATAGATAGCCCTACTCCTCAAGAATCAACCCTGTAGATAACCCACCCCTCATAGATAGCCTACTCCTCATAGATAATCCCAACCCGTTAGATACCCACCCCTCATAGAGAGCCCTACTCTAATCGATAATCCCAACCCTGTAGAAACCCCACCCTCCATAGATAGCTCTACTCTCATAGATATTCCCAAAACGGTGAGATAACCCCACCCCTCATAGATAAGCCCTACTCCATCAAGATAATCCCCACCCTTGTAGATACCCCACCCTCATACGATTAGCACTAATACGTCATAGATAATCCAATCCTTGTAGATAACCCTCACACCACTCATAGATAGCCCTACTCACCTAATAGAATAATCCAAACCCTGTAGAAACCCCACGCCCCAAAACCCCTCCATAGATAGCCCTACTCCTCATAGATAATCCCCAACCCTTGTATAGAGAACCCCACACCTATAGATAAGCCATACTCCTCATAGATATGCCCACATCCTTGTAGATAATCCCCACCCCCTCATAGATAGCCTACTCCCATAGAAATACCAACCCTTTTAGATAACCCCACCCCTCATAGATAGCCAACTCATCAGAGATAATCACCAACCTCTTGTGATAACCCCACCCCGCATAGATAGCCCTACTTTCATAGACAATCCCAACCTTGTAGCTAACCCCACCCTAATAGATAGCCCTACTCCTAATAGAGCATCCCAACCTGTAGATTAACCCACCCACATAGAAGCCTACTATTCATAGATAATCCAAACCCTGTGTAGATAAACCCCCACAACTCATAGATAGCCCCTACTCTTAATTAGATACTCCCAATCCCTTGTAGAAACCCACCCGCTCATAGATAGCCCTACTCTCTAGATATTCCAACCATTGTAGATTAACCCACCCTCATCGATTAGCCACCCCCCTCATAATAGTCCCAACCCTGTAGATAACCCCACCCTCATAGATAGGCCCTACTACTCATAATAAATCCCAACCTCTGTAGATAACCCCACCCCGCATAGAGGAGCCCTTACTCCTTAATAGATAATCCCCAACCTTGTAGATAACCCACCCCTCATAGATAGCCCTACTCCTCCTGATAATCACAACCCGTTGTAAGATAACCCCAACCCTATAGATAGCCCTACTCTCATAGATAATCCCAACCCTTGTAGTAGATAACCCCATCCCCTCATAGAGAACCCCTAACTTTCATAGATAATCCAACCCCTTGGAGATCACCCCACCCCCATAGATAGCCCTACCCTATAGATAATCCCAATCTCTGAGGGGGGGGGGGGGAGGGGAAAGATAACCACCCCTCATAGATAGCCCTGCTCCGCATAGATAATCCCAGCCTTTGGAGATAACCCCACCCTCATAGGATAGCCCTACCCTCATCGATAATCCCAAACCGTGTAGACTAACCCACCCGCATAGGCATAGCCTAATTATTCATAGGAACAATCCCACCCTGTAGATACCACCCCTCAAGATCGCCTCATCCTAATAGATAATCCCAACCCTTGTAGATACCACCACCCCTCATAAGATAGCCTACTCTCATATATAATCCACCCTGCTGGTAAGATAACCCCACCCATAATAGATAAGATAGCTACTCTTCATAGATAATCCCAATCCTTGTAATAACCCCACCCCTCATAGAAAGCCTACTTTCATAGATCTCCCAACCTTGGATGCGAAACCCACCCCTCATAGATAGCCCTACTCATCATAGATATTCCCAACCCGTGTAATTAACCCCACCCCTCTAGATGCCCTCTCCTCAATAGATAATACCCAACCCTGTAGATAAACACAACCCCTATAGAGTAGCCCTCTCCTCATAGATAGATAGCCTACTCTAGAGAATCCCCCCTTGTAGTCTCCACCCCTCATAGATAGCCCTACTCTATAGGATTAATCACAACCTTATAGATAAACCCCACCCTCATCGATGCCCCTAACTTATACTCGATAATCCAAACCTCTGTAGATAACCCCACCCCACCCCTCATAGATCCACATCTTCATAGATAATCAAACCTTGAGATAACCACCCCTCGAAGATAGACCTAATCTCCTACGAATCAGACCTTATCCTATCCCACAACTTGTAGATACCCCACCCTATATGTAGATAGCTCCCTCTTAGAAGGAATCCAACATTGGAGAAACCCCCCCTCATAGATAGCCCCTACTCTGTCAAGTGTAATCCCAGCCTGTAGATAACACACCCCCAAGATAGCCCTACTCCCTACTAGATATTCCCAAACCTTCTGTAGATAATCCCAACCCCTCAAGAGATAGACTCTTCTAGTCCCAACCTTAGATATTTCACCCTTGTAGATAACCCCACCCCTCATAGATAAGTCCCTAATCCTATATGAGATATCCCCAACCTAGTAGATAATCCCCACCCCTATAGATCCTTACTCTTCATAGATAATCACCACACGGTAGATAACCACACCCCTCAAGTAATGAGAACCTATTAGTAATCCAACCCTGAGATAATCCCCAACCACTCATAGATAGCCCTAATCTTCATAGACTAATCCCAACCATTGTAGATAACCCACCCTCATAGATAGCCTACTCTTCCATAGACAATCCCAACTTGTAGACTACCCACACCTCATAGATAGCCATAATCCTTTCTAGAACATTCCCAACCTTGAGTGATAACCCACCCCTCATAGTAGCCTACTCTTCATAGATAATTCCAACCCTTGTAGATAACCCACCCCTCATGAGAAGCCCTTACTCTTCTTCATAGATAATTCAAACCCTGGTAGAGAACCCCACCCCTCTAGAGAGCCTACCTAAGAATAATCCCAACTTTGTAGATAATCCCACCTCTCATAGATAGCCCACTTCCTGATAATCCCAACCCTGTGATTATCCCACCTGTAGTATAACCCCACACATCATAGATAAGATACCCTCTCACTTATAGAGACTCCCAACCCTTGTAGTATAATCCTACCCCTCATAGATAGCCCTACCTTCAAAGAGAATTCAAACCTGGTAGATAACCCCACCCCTCATAGATAGCCTACTCCTAATAGGATAATCCCAAAACTTTGTAGAAATTCTACCCTCATAGATAAGATAGCCCTAGTCCTCATAGAGTAAAGAACCCGAAACCCTTGTAGATAATCCCA
>JAACNH010000533.1:45124-58419 GCA_019447015.1 Hymenochirus boettgeri
CCCACCCCTCATAGATAGCCCTACTCTACATGGATAATTCAAACCCTTATAGATAACCCCACCCCTCATAGATAGCCCTACTCTTCATAGAAAATCCCAACCCTTGTAGATAACCCCACCCCTCATAGATAGCCCTACTCTTCATAGACAATCCCAACCCTTGTAGATAAGACCACCCCTCATAGATAGCCCTACTCTTCCTAGATAATCCCAACCCTTGTAGATTATCCCAACACTTGTAGATAACCCCACCCCTTATAGATAAGATAGCCCTCCCCCTTATAGAGAATCCCAACCCTTGTAGATAACCCTACCCCTCATAGATAGCCCTACTCCTCATAGGTAATCCCAGCCCTTGTAGATAACCCCACCCCTCACAGATAGCCCTACTCCTTATAGATAATCCCAACCTTTGTAGATAATCCCACCCCTCATAGATAGCCCTACTCTTCCTAGATAATCCCAACCCTTGTAGATTATCCCAACCCTTGTAGATAACCCCACCCCTCATAGATAAGATAGCCCTACTCCTCATAGAGAATCCCAACCCTTGTAGATAATCCCACCCCTCATAGATATCCCTACTCTTCATAGATAATTCAAACCCTTATAGATAACCCCACCCCTCATAGATAGCCCTACTCCTTATAGATAATCTCAACCCTTGTAGATAATCCCACCCCTCATAGATAGCCCTACTCCTTATAGACAATCCCAACCCTAAGCCCCATAAAGAATCCCCACCCCTATTAGTACCATGGATTAATGTATAGTCCCCAATACAGAATCCCCCTATTAACCAGGATAAAGTATAGCAACAATACAGAACCCCCTATTAACCATGGATAATGTATTAGTACCAATACAGAATCCCCTATTAAACCTATGGATACGTATAGTACCAATACAGAATCCCTATTAACCTGGATTAATGTATAGCCCAATTACAGAATCCCCCTATAACAGGAAATGTATAGTTCCCAATACAGAATCCCTAGAACAGTGGATAAGTTGTCCATACAGATCACCCCCTTATCACCATGGATAATGTATAGCCCCCCAATACAGAATACCCTATTAACACATGGGATAAGTTAGTACCAATACAGAATCCCCTCGCTATTAACCATGGAGTAATGTATAGTACCAATACAGAACAGAATCCCCTATTAAAAAACCCTGGATAATGATACCCGTCCCAATACAGAACCCCTATTAACATGGATAAGTATTAGCCCAATACAGTAATCACACTATTAAACATGGATAAGTATAGTCCAATACAGAACCCTCTATTAACCATGGGATAGTAGGTATAGCCCCAACAGAACACCCTATTAACGGATTATATGTAAGTACCCTACAGAATCCCCCTATTAACCATGGAGAAATGTATAGCCCCAATACAGCACCCCCATCTATTAACCAGGATAATGTATAGTACCATATCAGAACCCCCTATTAACCATGGATAACGATAGCCCCAATACACAGAATCACCCTATTACCAGGATAATGATAGGTCCGCAATACAGAATCCCCCTATAAAACAGGAAATGGATAGTCCCAATTACAGAATCCCCCTATAACAGGATCAGTTGGTATTAGCCCAATACAGGAAGCCCCATATGAACCATGTGATAAAGGTGTATAGCCCAATACAGAATCCCCATATTAACCATGGATAATTATAGCCCCAATACAGAACCCGCCTCATTAACCATGTGCTAATGTATAGACCAATACAAGAACCCCCTATAACCAGGGTATCTAATTGTATAGTCCCAATATCAGATCTCACTATTAAGCCATGGATAATGTATAGTTGCCCAATACAGAATCCCCTATGAACCGATGGATAATGTATAGTCCCAATACAGAGAATTCCCCCCTATTAACCAGGATAATGGATAGCCCAAGAAGGACAGACAATCCCCCATTAACCAAAGATAATGTATAGCCCAAGAGACATGAATCCCATATTAACCCTGGGATAAGTATAGACCAATACAGAACCCCCTATTAACCCGGGAATAAGATAGTACCAATACAGAATCCCCCTATTGTTAGAACATGGATAATTGTTAGTCCAATACATGAATCCCACATGAAACCAGGATAAGATGAGTCCCCTACAGAATCCCCCTATTAACCCAGGATAATTTATAGTCCATACAGAATCCCCATTATTAACCCATGGATAATGTATATTCCCAAACAGAATCCCCCCTATTAACAGGATAAGTATTGTCCCAAGACGGAATCCCCCTATGAACCATGGAATGTTATAGCCCCAATACACATTGTTGTCCCCATTAAATTGAACTTTCTCCCCCCCGTCAGGTTCTGTGGGAAAGATGCAGTCTAAGATGTGTGGATATATTATAACTATATCAGGATAAACTCCTACTTCCTCGTTATTGCACAATGCCAGGAGCCCCTACCCTCAGGGAATGAGGACTCCTGGGATATGGTTCACTCCATGTCAGATTCAGGTATGTGCTGATTTCTATTGAAGGGTCCATGAGATCACACATGGTCAGAATTGCAGATTTCTTCCATAGATAAAACCCTACTCATCATGAGATATTTTCCCAAACCCTTGTAGATATAAACCCCACCCCTCATAGATAGCCTACTGCATCATAGATATTCCCCAACCCTTGGTTAGTAAACACCCACCCTCATAGCTAGGCCCTACGCTCATAGATAATCCCCCAACCCTTCGTAGATAACCCCACCCCTAGAGAAGCCCTACTCCTAATAGATAAGCCCAATCTTGTAGATAACCACCCCCTCATAGAAGCCCTACTCCTCATAGATATTCCCAAACCCTTGTAGTAACCCCACCCTATTAGATAGCCCTACTCATATAGTATTCCAAATCCTTTGTAGATAGACCCCACCCTCATAGATAGCTCTACTCCTCATAGCTAAGTACAAACCCGGTAGCGAAACCCCACCCCCATAGATAGCTCTACTCTCCTTAGATAATCCCAATCCTTGTAAGAGAACCCCACCCCTCATAGATAGCCCTTACTCTCATGTAGATATTCCCAACCTGGTAGATAACCACCCCCTCATAGATAGCTCCGACTCCTCATAGATATTTCCCAACCCTTGTAGATAACCCCACCCTTTAGATAGCTCTACCCTCATAGATATCCCGAAATCATTGTAGATACCCCAACCCATAATAGATAGCCCGATCCTCATAGCTATCCCAATCCTTGTGAGATAACCCCACCCCTCATAGATGCCCACTTTTCATCAGATATTCCCAACCCTTGGAGATAACCACACAACTTAATAGAGTAGCCCTACTCCTCAGGAGGTATTTCCCAACCCTTGGAAATAAACCCCCCCCCCTCATAGATAGCTCTTACTCCTCATAGAGAATCCCATCCTGAAGATACCCCACCCCTCTCAGAGATAGCCCGAATCCTCATAGATGAATCCCATCTTTGTAGATAACCACACCCTCATTAGAAGCCCTACTCTCAGAGATAATTTCCACCCTTGTAGAGAAACCCCACCCAGTCATAGATAGCTCTACTTCCTCAATAGCTTAAACCAATCCTTGTAGATAACCAACCCTGCATAGAAGCCCTACTCCTCATAGATAAGCGCCAACCCTTGTAGATAACCCCACCCCTAATAGATGCCCGACTCCTATAGATAATAATCCCAACCTGTAGATACAACCCCCCCCTTAAGAGATAGCTTCGACTCCCAAGATAATACCAATCCGTGTAGATTAACCAACCCTCATAGATAAGCCTCTACTCCTCATAGATAATCCCACCTTGTAGGGATAACCCCCCCCCTATAGAGTAGCTCTTACTCCTCATAGATATCCCAAACCTGTGAGATACCCAACCCCTATAGATAGCCATTACTCTCTAGATAAATCCAATCCTTGTGAAAAACCCCACCCATCATAGTTAGCCCTACTCCAATAGAGAATCCAACCTGTAGAGGAACCCACCACCCATAGTAGCCCCTAACTTCATGATAATCCCAAGTCTTGAGATAACCCACTCACCAGCATAGAATTAGCCCCCTATCCTCAAGATAATCCCAACAACCCTGTAGATAACCCACCCCTCATAGATAGCCCTACTCATATAGATAATCCCAAACTCATTGTAGGATAACCCCACCCAATCATAGAGAGACCTACTAACATAGATAACCCAACCCTTGAGATAAACACCACCATCAGTAGAAGCTCTACTCCTATAGATATTCCCAACCCTGGGATAACCCCACCCCTTCATAGATAGCCCGACTCCTTAACTAGATAATCCACCCTTGTAGATAACACACACCCTCAGAGAGAGCCCCCTACTCTCAAGAAATCCAATCCTGTAGAAACCCCCCCCTCAAGATAAGCCCTACTCCTCAAGATATCCCAACCTTTGTAGAGAACCCCACCCCTAAGTAGATAGACCTATCCTCATAGATATAAATCCCACCCTTGTAGATAACCCCACCCCTCACTAGAAGCCGAATCCTCATAGATTTAATCCAATCCGTGTAGATACCCTCACCCCTCATAGATAAGAGCCCTACTCATCATAGAGAAATCCCAACCCTGGTAGTCTCCCACCCTATAGATAGCCCTACTCTCATGGATTATCAAACCTTAGTAGATAACCCCACCCCATGATTAGCCCTTATCTTTCATAGAACAATTCCAACCCTCTGCTCAGATAAACCCCCACCCTCATAGATCGCCCTAATCTTCCTATTAGTAATCCAAACCTTGTAGATAACACCCCTATCGTAGATAGCCTATCTGTCCATAGATAATCCCAACCCTTTATCACCCCAATTTAGATACCCACCCCTTTATATACCCTCCACGATCACATGGAGACTACCCTCATGGTAGCCCCTACTCTCATAGTATAATCCCAGCAATCCTTGTAGATAACCAACCCTCCTTCATAGATAGCCCTACTCCGTACTAGAGAATCCCAACCTTTGTAGATTAACCCCACCCCTCATAGTAGATAGCCCATACTCTCATTACTGTAGATACCCCACCCCTCATGCGTAGCCCACTCTCATAATCCAACCCTGTAGATAACCCCCACCCCTCAAGATAAGACCCTACTCCTCATAGAGAATCCCAACCCTGTAGATAAACACCCAACCCTCATAGAATCCCTACTCTTCATAGATAATTCAACCCTTGAACCCACCCTCTAGTAAGCATAAGTAGAATAACCTTGTAGTAACCAACCCTATAGATAGCCCTATCCTATAGACATATTTCCAAACCTTGTAGATAACCCACCCTCATAGATAGCACTACTCCTGATAGAAATCCCAAATTGTAGAACACCCACCCCTCATAAGACCCGACCATCATTATAGAACATCCAATCCTTGGATGAGAATAATCCCACACCCTCATAGTAGCCCTACTCATATAGACAATCCAACCTCTGTAGATAACAACCCACCACCTGAGATAGCCCTATCCTATAGATAATCCCTTGAGAACCCCTTGTGATAACCCCACCCTCAGAGATAGCCCTACCTATAGATAATCACAATCCGTGTAGATAACCCCAGCCCTATAGATAGCCCTACTCCTCATAGATTTAATCCAACCCTGTAGATAAACCCACCCTCATAGCTAGCACTAGCACTCATTAGATAATCCAAACCCCTTGTAGATACACCACCCTCTCATAGATAGCCCCCTACTTCTTCATTTATGGACATCCCAACCGTTGTAGATAACCCCCACCCCTCATAGATAGCACGACTCCCTAATAGATAATCCCAACATGTAGATAACCCCCACCCCTCATAAGATAGCCTACTCTCATAGAAATCCCAACCCTTGTAGATAACCCCACCCCTCATCGATAGCCCTACTTCTTTCATAGAAATACCAATCCTTGTAGTAACCCCACCTCATAGATAGCCCTATCTTCATAGATATCCCAACCCTGTTGTGAGATTAACCCACCCCACATAGATAGCCCTAGCTCCTACATAGATATTCCCACTGTGAGATAACCCCACCCCCTCAGAGATAGCCCCTACTCCTCATAGATAATCCCAACCCTTGTGATAACCCCACCCCTCATAGAGAGCCCTACTTCCTATAGATAACAACCCTTGTAGATAACCCCCCCTCAGAGATAGCCCTATCATCATAGATAATCCCAACCCTTTGAGATAACCCCACCCCTCATAGATAGCCCTACTCTTAGAGATAATCCCAAATCCCCTTTGTGAGGAACCCACCCTCATAGAAACCCTACTTTCAAAGATAATCCCCCAACCCTTGAGATAACCCCACCCCTAAGTCGCCCTTACTCCTCGTAGATATTCCCAACCCGATTGTAGATAACCCCACCATCATAGATTAGCCCTACTATTCATAGATAATCCAACCCTGTAGATAACCCAACCCTCATAGATTAGCCCTACTCTGTCATAGATCATCCAACCCTGTAGTAACCCCACCCATAAGCTAGCCCTATCCTCATAGATATCTCCAAACCCGTGTAGTAACCCCACCCTCATTGATAGCCTATCTATAGATATTTCCAACCTTGGTAGATAACCCCCACCCCTCATAGATAAGGCCCTACTCCCATAGAACTTCCAACCATTGTAGATCACCCCACCCCCAAGATAGCCCTATCTTCAGAGATAATTCCCAACCCTTGTAGATAACCCCACCCTCAATAGATAGCCCTACTCTTCATAGATAATCACCAACCACTTAGATTAACCCCCCCTCATAGATAGCCTATCCTTATAGAAATCCCACCTTGTAGATAACCCACCCCGCTATAGATAGCCATCTCATTCTAGACTAATCCAACCATGTAAAACCCACACCCATCATAGATAGCCTAGTACTTTCAAGAGGACAATCCCAACCTTGTAGATAACCCCACACCCTCATTTAGGATTTACCCTACTCCTCATGACGTAATCCCAACCATTGTTAGATAATCCCACCCCATAGATAGCCCATCCTATGAGACCTTTAATCGCAACCCTTGAGAACCCCACCCATCATAGATAGCCTACTCCTATAGATAATGCCAACACCTTGTAGATAATCCAACCCTCATAGAAGCCCTACTCATCTAGATATCCCAACCTTGTAGATTATCCCCAAAACCCGTAGAGAACCCCACCCCCATAGATAAGATAGCCGTTCTGACTTATAGAGAAATCCAACACTGTATGATAATCTACCCTCATAGATAGCCCTACTTACATGGAAATTCAAACCCTTGTAGAATAACCCCACCCCTTCATAGATAGCCCTACTCCTAATCGATATATCACACCTTGTAGGATAATTTCTTACCCCCCATAGAATTAGATGAGCTCCTACTCGCTCATAGAGAGCCCAACCCTTGTAGATAATACCCACCCCATCTCAAAGCATCGCCCTCCTTACAACCTATCAGTAACCTGCGCCGAAAAAGGGGAGAAAAAAAAATTTATGCAAACAGCACTGACATATCCCCACACCCCGATGACACCACCGATAACACCTCACAAGCCTACAAACGCGCACCCCTACTCATCATTAGAAAACTCCCAACCCTGTAGATAACCCCACCCCCTCATATATGCCATCTCCCCCCCCACGGTGCACAACTGTATCTCAAGACCAGCACAACACACCCCCCCCCCCCCAAGTTCGCCCACACCCGACTGCCGGTAAACAAGAACAGTACACCCCCGAACACCTCACTCAATCAGATAGCCATACTCTTCCAGATATTCCCAAACCCTTTGTAGATATCCCCACACTTGTAGATAACGCCCACCCCTTTCGATAAGATTTAGCCCTTCCCCCTTATAGAGGAATCCCAACCTTGTAGATAACCCTACCCCTCAGAGATAGCCATACTCCTATAGGTAGCCCAGCATTGTAGAAACCTCAACCCCTCACAGACTAGCCCCTACTCCTTTAGATATCCCATACCCTTTGTAGATAATCCAACCCTCACTAGATAGCCTATCCTCATAGATAATCCCAACCTTGTAGATAACCCCACCCCTCTAGAAGCCCACGCTCATAGATTTCCCAAACCCTGGTAGAGAACCCCACCCCTTCAAGGAAGCTCTACTCTCATAGAGAATCCCAATCTTGTAGATTAACCCCACCCCTCAAGAGTAGAGCCCTACTCTCCTAGAAATCCCAACCCGTAGATAACCCACACCTCATAGATAGCCCTATCCTCATATGATAATCCCAACTCTTGTAGATACCCACCCTCATAGATAGACTCTCCCCTCATAGAGAAGCCCCAATCCTGTAGATAACCCACCCCTAATAGATAGCCCTACTCCGAGAGATCATCCCCAAACCTTGTGAAGATACCCCCCCCCTATAGATAGGCTATTACTCTCCATAGATATTCCAAACCTGTACTAGCAGAACCCCACCCCTCATAGATAGCCCTACTCCTCATTATTATCATCCCAATCCTGTAGAAACCCCACCCTCCTAGATTAGCCCTTACTCCTAATAAATTAACCCCAACCCTTTGGTGTAGATAACCCCAACCACATAATAGATAGGACCCTACGCTTAATAGATAATCCAATCCTGTAGGATAACCCCACCCCTCATAGATAGCCCTACCCTCATAGATAATCCCAACCCTGTAGATAACCCACCCCTCATAGATGCCCTACTCATGCATAGATAATCCCAACCTGGGAGATAACCCACCCTCATAGATAGCCCTAACGTCCTCATAGACATACAACCCTGTAGATAAAACCCCCACCCCTCATGATAGCTCTACTCCTCATAGATATTTTCCCAACCCTTGGAGATAACCCCACCCCCATAGATATGCCCTATCCTCATAGTATAAGCACACCCTTGTAGAACCCACACCCCTCAAGAAGACCCCTACTCCTCATAGATAATCCCAATCCTTGAGATAACCCCCACCCCTCATAGCTAGCCTACTCCTCATAGATAATGCCAATAAACCTGGTAGATAACCCCACCCTATAGATAGCCCTACCCTATAGGATAATCCCAAACCCTTGTAGATGAACCCCCACCACTACAAGATATGCCCTACTACTCATAGATGAATCAATCCTGTAGATAACCACACCCCTCATTAGATAGCCCCTACCCTCATAGATAATCCCGAACCCTTGTGTACGAAACCCACCCTCAGTAGATAGCCCTAAGCCTAATAGATAATCCAACCCCTTGTAGAAACCCCACCCCTCACAGGTAGCCACTCCTTACTCTTCTAGACATCCCAAACCCTGTAGATAACCCCACCCCTCATAGATAGACCCCTCCTAAAGATAATTCACAACCCTTGTAGATAACCCCACCCCTCAGAGATAGCCCGTACTCGTCATAGCAAATCCCAACCCTTGTAGATAACCCCACCCCTCATAGATTGAGCCCCTACTCTTCATAGATAATCCCAATCTGTAGAAACCCACCCCTCATAGATTAGCCCCTATCTTCATAGATATTCCCAACCCTTGTAGATCAACCCCACCCCTCATAGATAGGCCTTTCCTCATAGGAGATTCCCAACCCCTGTAGATAACCCCCCCCCCATAGATAGCCCTACTCCTCAAGAATCAACCCTGTAGATAACCCACCCCTCATAGATAGCCTACTCCTCATAGATAATCCCAACCCGTTAGATACCCACCCCTCATAGAGAGCCCTACTCTAATCGATAATCCCAACCCTGTAGAAACCCCACCCTCCATAGATAGCTCTACTCTCATAGATATTCCCAAAACGGTGAGATAACCCCACCCCTCATAGATAAGCCCTACTCCATCAAGATAATCCCCACCCTTGTAGATACCCCACCCTCATACGATTAGCACTAATACGTCATAGATAATCCAATCCTTGTAGATAACCCTCACACCACTCATAGATAGCCCTACTCACCTAATAGAATAATCCAAACCCTGTAGAAACCCCACGCCCCAAAACCCCTCCATAGATAGCCCTACTCCTCATAGATAATCCCCAACCCTTGTATAGAGAACCCCACACCTATAGATAAGCCATACTCCTCATAGATATGCCCACATCCTTGTAGATAATCCCCACCCCCTCATAGATAGCCTACTCCCATAGAAATACCAACCCTTTTAGATAACCCCACCCCTCATAGATAGCCAACTCATCAGAGATAATCACCAACCTCTTGTGATAACCCCACCCCGCATAGATAGCCCTACTTTCATAGACAATCCCAACCTTGTAGCTAACCCCACCCTAATAGATAGCCCTACTCCTAATAGAGCATCCCAACCTGTAGATTAACCCACCCACATAGAAGCCTACTATTCATAGATAATCCAAACCCTGTGTAGATAAACCCCCACAACTCATAGATAGCCCCTACTCTTAATTAGATACTCCCAATCCCTTGTAGAAACCCACCCGCTCATAGATAGCCCTACTCTCTAGATATTCCAACCATTGTAGATTAACCCACCCTCATCGATTAGCCACCCCCCTCATAATAGTCCCAACCCTGTAGATAACCCCACCCTCATAGATAGGCCCTACTACTCATAATAAATCCCAACCTCTGTAGATAACCCCACCCCGCATAGAGGAGCCCTTACTCCTTAATAGATAATCCCCAACCTTGTAGATAACCCACCCCTCATAGATAGCCCTACTCCTCCTGATAATCACAACCCGTTGTAAGATAACCCCAACCCTATAGATAGCCCTACTCTCATAGATAATCCCAACCCTTGTAGTAGATAACCCCATCCCCTCATAGAGAACCCCTAACTTTCATAGATAATCCAACCCCTTGGAGATCACCCCACCCCCATAGATAGCCCTACCCTATAGATAATCCCAATCTCTGAGGGGGGGGGGGGGAGGGGAAAGATAACCACCCCTCATAGATAGCCCTGCTCCGCATAGATAATCCCAGCCTTTGGAGATAACCCCACCCTCATAGGATAGCCCTACCCTCATCGATAATCCCAAACCGTGTAGACTAACCCACCCGCATAGGCATAGCCTAATTATTCATAGGAACAATCCCACCCTGTAGATACCACCCCTCAAGATCGCCTCATCCTAATAGATAATCCCAACCCTTGTAGATACCACCACCCCTCATAAGATAGCCTACTCTCATATATAATCCACCCTGCTGGTAAGATAACCCCACCCATAATAGATAAGATAGCTACTCTTCATAGATAATCCCAATCCTTGTAATAACCCCACCCCTCATAGAAAGCCTACTTTCATAGATCTCCCAACCTTGGATGCGAAACCCACCCCTCATAGATAGCCCTACTCATCATAGATATTCCCAACCCGTGTAATTAACCCCACCCCTCTAGATGCCCTCTCCTCAATAGATAATACCCAACCCTGTAGATAAACACAACCCCTATAGAGTAGCCCTCTCCTCATAGATAATCCCAATCCCTTGTAGATACACCACCCCTCATAGATAGCCCGTACTACTCATAGGATAATCACAACCATTGTAGAAACCCCACCCCTCATAGATGCCCCTAACTTTACTCCGATAATCCAAACCCTGTAGATAACCCCACCCCACCCCTCATAGATAACCCACTCTTCATAGATAATCAAAACCTTGAGATACCCACCCCTCAAGATAGCCTACTCCTCGTAGATTATTCCCAACCTTGTAGATCACCCCACCCATCATGTAGATAGCCCACTCTTGCAAGAATCCAACACTTGTAGATAAACCCCACCCTCATAGATGAGCCCTACTCTTTGTCAAGATGTAACCCAACCATGTAGATAACCCCCACCTCATAGATAGCCCTACTCCTAGAGATATTCCCAACCCTGGTAGATAAACCAACCCCCAAGATAGTCACTAGTCCTCTAGATATTTCACCCTTGTTGTAGATAACCCCACCCTCATAGATAGCCCTACTCCTAAGAGATATTCCCCAACCAGTAGATAACCCCACCCCTACTAGATAGCCACTCTTCATAGATAATCCCAACACGGTAGTAACACACCCCTCAAGATGAGAACGGACTTTCTAGTAATCCCAACCCGGAGATAAACCCCACCCTCATAGATAGCCCTAATCTCAAGATAATCCCAACCTTGTGATAACCCCACCTCATAGATAGCCCTATCTTCCATAGATCAATCCCAACTTGTAGATAACCCACACACTCATAGAAGCCCTAATTTCTAGATAATTCCCAACCTTGTGCTAACCCACCCCTCATAGTATAGCCTACTTCTTCAAGATAATTCCCAACCCTGTAGATAACCCACCCCTCATGAGAAGCCCTTACTCTTCTTCATAGATAATTCAAACCCTGGTAGAGAACCCCACCCCTCTAGAGAGCCTACCTAAGAATAATCCCAACTTTGTAGATAATCCCACCTCTCATAGATAGCCCACTTCCTGATAATCCCAACCCTGTGATTATCCCACCTGTAGTATAACCCCACACATCATAGATAAGATACCCTCTCACTTATAGAGACTCCCAACCCTTGTAGTATAATCCTACCCCTCATAGATAGCCCTACCTTCAAAGAGAATTCAAACCTGGTAGATAACCCCACCCCTCATAGATAGCCTACTCCTAATAGGATAATCCCAAAACTTTGTAGAAATTCTACCCTCATAGATAAGATAGCCCTAGTCCTCATAGAGTAAAGAACCCGAAACCCTTGTAGATAATCCCACCTCATAGATCGCTCACTCTACCGGATAATTCAAAACCCGTATAGATAAACCCCACCCCTATAGATAGCCCTATCTTCATAGAAAATCCCAACCCTGAGATAACCTCACCCTCATAGAGAGCCCTACTATTCATAGACAATCCCAACCCTTTAGATAAGACCACCCCTCATAGTAGCCCTACTCTTCTAGAATAATCCCAAACCGCTTGTGATTATCCCACACTGTAGATAACCACCCCGTAAGAGAAGATAAGCCTCCCCTTAGTAGGAATCCCCAACCATGGTAGATAACCCGACCCCTCATAGGATAGCCCTATCTATAGTAATCCAGCCCTGAGATAAAACCCCACCATCGACAGATAGCCCTACTCCTTATAGATTCATCCCCAAACATTGTAGATAATCCCACCCCTCCTAGATAGCCCTACTCTTCCGAGATAATCCCAACCCTTGGTAGATTGATCCCACCCTATTGTAATAAAACCCCACCCCTCATAGATACGATAGCCATCACTCATAGAGAATCCCAACCCTGTAGATAATCCACCCCTCTAGATACCC
>JAACNH010000533.1:69873-81304 GCA_019447015.1 Hymenochirus boettgeri
TGTGATATTATTGTGATATTGTGATATTATTGTGATATTGTTATATTATCGTGATATTTTTATATTAGTGTGATATTATTGTGATATAGTGATATTATTGTGATATTTTTATATTAGTGTGATATTGTTATATTATCCTGATATTGTTATATCATTGTGATATTATTGTTATAGTACACTCCATACTGTCACTATTTAAATGTCATTGTCCCTGTGCTGAATTCCTACAGGTGGAACCAATCGGAACCCCCAAACTTCCTCCTGCAGATCCTACGCCACAACTTCCACCTTTCCAGAATCTGAATTTGTCCTGTCCAAATGGTCTCCTGGTGACATTCCTGAGGGAGGAGCCAAAAGGTGAGTCACATGGGCTGCAGCTAATGCACTAGTGATATTCCTAGTAATAGTGTGGGTGCACTAGTGATATTTCTAGTTATAGTGTGGGTGCACTAGTGATATTCCTAGTTATAGTGTGGGTGCACTAGTGATATTCCTAGTTATAGTGTGGGGGTGCACTAGTGATATTCCTAGTTATAGTGTGGGTGCACTAGTGATATTCTAGTTATTAGTGTGGGTGCATCGTGATATTCCTACGTTATTGTGTGGGTGCACTAGTGAGATTCCTAGTTCTGTGTGGGTGCACTATGTGATATTCATAGTTATAGTGTCGGTGCACTATGATATTTCTAGTTAGGGTGGTGCGTAGTGATTATTTTGTTGTGGTGTGGGTGCACTAGTGATATTCCTAGTTATAGTGTGGGTGCACTAGGGATAGTCCTAGTATAGTGGGGTGCACTAGTGATATTCCTAGTTATAGTGTTGGCACACTCGTGATAGTTCTAGTTATATGTGGTGCAATAGTGATATTCCTAGTGATAGTGTGGGTGCACTATTGAACCCTGTATTCCTAGGTTATTAGTGTGTGCAATAGTGGATATTCCTAGTTATAGTGGGGGTGCACTAGTGATATTCCTTAGTTATAGTGTGCGGTGCACTAGTGCTATTTCTAGTTATGGTGTGGGTGCAGTAGTGATATTTCTAGTTGTGGTGTGGGTGCACTAGTGATATTTCTAGTTATCGTTGGGTGCACAGTGATATTTCTAGTTATAGTGTTGGGTGTACAGGATTTGATTCTAGGTATAGTGTTGGCACACTAGGGATCTTGCCTAGTTATAGTGTTGCAATAGTGAATTTCTAGTTATAGTGGTTGGCACACTAGTTGAGATTCTAGTTATATGTGAGTGCACTCGTGATATGCTGTAGTATATAGTATGAATGCACTAGTGATATTCTAGTTATAAGTGTTGGCACATAGTGATTATTTCTAGTTATAGTGTGGGTGCACTATGATATTCCTAGTTATAGTGTGGGTGCAATCGTGATATTCCTAGTGATCGTGTCGGTGCACAGGGATATTTTGTGCTTCGTATGGTGTGGGTGCCAGTAGTGATATTTCTAGTTGTGGGTGGTGCACTAGTGAGTATTCATGTTATAGGGTGGGGCACTAGTCGATATTCCTAGTTATCGTGTGGGTGCAAGAGAGATATTCCTAGTTATAGTTTTGGCACATAGTGATAATTTCTAGTATAGTGTGAGTGCCCCACTAGTGATTATTCCTTAGTTTATGGTTGGCACACTGTGATGATTCTTTTATAGTGTGGGTCATAGTGATAGTCCTAGTTATAGTGTCCGGTGACATAGTGATATTTCTGTTATGGTGTGGGGTTGCAGTAGGGAGTGATATTTCTAGTGGTGGTGCTGGGTGCATAGTGATATTTCTAGTTATGGTTGTCGGGGTGCAGTAGTGATATTCCTGTATAGTGTGGGTTAGGCAGAGAGGTAGGAGGGAAGGTCAAGTATCGAGTGGACGCCAGGACACTAGAGGTGCGCATCTAATATCCGAGTCTTAGTGATAGTGTTTGGCACCCATAGTGAGGTTATTCCTAGTATGTGTGAGTGCACTAGTGATATTCTAGTTATAGTGTGGCAACATAGTGATATTTTCAGTTATAGTGTGGGTGCACTGAGTGATATCTAGTTATAGTGTCGGGTATGCACTAGTGATATTTCTAGTAGGTATGGTGTGGGTTGCACAGTATGATATTGTCTAGTTGTGGTGTGGGTGCCACTAGTGATATTTCTAGTTATATGTGGGCACACTCGTGATATTTATAGTTATAGTGTGAGTGCATAGTGATATTCCTAGTTATAGGTGGGGGTACTCGTGATATTCCTAGTATATAGGTGGGTGACTAGTGATATTCCTAGTTATAGTGAGTGGGAGCACAGTGATATTCCTAGTTTATAGTGTCGGTTGCACTAGTGATATTTCTAGTATGGTGTCGGGTGCAGTAGTGATATTTCTGTGTGGTGGGTGCCCTAGTGATATTCCTAGTTTATAGTGTGGGTGCACTAGTGATATTCATCGTTAGTAGTGTTGACCACTAGTGATATTTCTAGTATAGTGTGAGTGCACTGTGATAGCCTAGTTATGAGATGAATGCAATAGTGTATACCTAGTTATATGTGAATGCAATAGGTTATTCTGTGTTTATATTGTGAGTCCACTAGTAAAATTTATGTTGATTAGTGTTAGCTGCACTCGCATATTCTCTAGTGATTGTACTATGATATTCTTGCACCGCAAAAATATACTAGGGATTATTTCTTGCAGCAGGTGAATGGAAACTAATGAATTGAGTGCACTAGTGAGTTCATGCGTAGTAGTAAAAGCACGCTCACCTAGAATTCAAAAGTGTCTGGTGTTGTATGTCTTTTGTGTGTTGGTATGCAGTGAATTTTTGGGGTTTGTGTGGGTGTGGGGGGTTTATCTTCCTAATAGACTGTCATGAGTACATGGATCACACTAAAAAAAACTGCAGAAGCAGTGTTAAAAAAAGAAGAGTTGGGAATGGTATTCTTTTTTATGAGCCATATCGATTAGGGATTGATATCCTTGCTTTTTTTCACCTAGTGTTACGAAAACGTGATAAAAATCGCGTCTAGGGGAATGTAAGCATAGTGCAAAAGTGTATATTCCTTGCGTCGTGTAAGTTGCACTAGTCCTATTCATTGAAGTAGTCGTGAGTACACTAGTGATTTCCTTGCCAGTAGTGTAAGTGCACTAGTCCTATTCCTTGAAGTAGTGTGAGTACACTAGTGATATTCCTTGCAGTAGTGTAAGTGCACTAGTCCTATTCCTTGAAGTAGTGTGAGTACACTAGTGATATTCCTTGCAGTAGTGTAAGTGCACTAGTCCTATTCCTTGAAGTAGTGTGAGTACACTAGTGGATATGCCTTGCCGTAGTGTAAGTGCACTAAGTCCTAGTCCTTGAAGTAGTGTGAGTACACTAGTGATATCCTTGCAGTAGTGTAAGGGCACAGTTTATTCCTTGAAGTAGGTGTGAGTAACTAGTGATATTCCTTGCAAAGTAGGTAAGTGCACTAGCTTATTCCTTGAAGTAGTGTGAGTACACTAGTGATTTTCCTTGCAGTAGTGTAAGTGCACTAGTCTTATCATTGAAGTTAGTGTGAGTACACTAGTGATATTCCTTGCAGTTGTATAAGTGCACGTAGTCCTGTCCTGAAGTAGAGTGAGTACATAGTGGATCATTCCTTGCAGTTGATAAGGCATAGTCTTTTCCTTGCAGTAGTGTGAGGACACTAAGTGATATTCCTTGCAGTTGTATTAAGTGCACTAGCCTATCCTGGAACGTAGCGTGGTACACTAGTGATATTCCGTGCAGGTGAATAAGTGAACTAGTTCTTATCCTTAAGTAGGAGTGACATGGAGTGATATTCCTTGCAGTGTGTATAAGTGCACTGGTCCATATCCTTGCAGTAGAGTGAGTACAACTGTATATTCTTTACAGTGGGTAAGTGCATGGTCATATTCCTTGAAGTAGGTGAGATACACTAGGTTTATTCTCACTAGTTGAGTTAAGTGCAATGGTCATATCCTTTGAGAGATGAGTAACTCAGTGATTTCCTTGCAGTGTGTTGTGTAAGTGCACTGGTCCTATCCTTGAGTAGTGTGAGGTACACTAGTGAATTCGTACAGTGTGTAAGTGCACTGGTTCAATTCCTTGCAGTAGAGTGAGTACACTAGTGATATTATTTTACAGTTGTGTAAGTACACGGTCATATTCCTTGAAGTAGAGTGAGCAAGTGATATTCCCTTACAGTTGTGTAAGTGCACTGGTATAATTCCTGAAGTAGAGTGAGTACACTAGTGAATTCCTTGCAGTTGGCAAGTGCAATGCGTATTTCCTTGAGTAGACGCGAGTACACTAGTGATATTGCTTGCAGTTGGAAGTGCATGGTTCATTTCCTTGAAGTAGAGTGAGTCCACTAGTGATATTCTGCCGTGGTTGAAGGGCCACTGGTCATATTCCGAATTTCAGTAGTGTGAGTACACTAGTGATATTCCTTACAGTTGTGAAGTGCACTGATGCAATTCCTTGCAGTAGTGTGAGACAATAGTGATATTCCTACAGTTGTGTAAGTGCATGGTCATATTCCTTCGCAGTAGTGTGAGTACACTAGTGATATTCCTTATAGTTGTGTAAGTGCATGATCATATTCCTGCAGTAGTGTGAGGTACACTAGTGATAATGCACTACAGTTGGGTAAGTGCATGGTATATTCTTGCAGCAGAGTGTGCGTACCTAGTGATATTTTGCAGTTGGTGTACGGCATGGTCATCTTCCTGAAGTAGAGGATACCACTAGTGAGATTCCTGAGTTGTGAAGTGCCACTGGCCTAGTCCTTGAAGTAGTGTGAGTACAACTAGTGATAGTCTGTACGTTGTGTACGTGCATGCGTCAATTCTTTGGAAGTAGAGTGAGTACAATTAGTGACGTCTTACATGTTGTTGTAAGTGCATGCATCAATTCCTTGACAGTAGTGTGCGACACTAGTGATATTCCTACAGTTGTTTAAGTGCACTGATCAATTCCTGCAGTAGTGTGAGTTACACTAGTGATGATCCTTACAGTTGGTAAGTCCAAGGGTCATATTCCTTGCAGTAGTGTAGTACACTGTGCTATTTTCTTGCCGTGTGTAGTGACTGGTCATATCCTTGCAGTAGTGTTGCGTACACTAGTGAATTTCTTGCAGTTGTGTAAAGTGCACTGGTCATTCCTGCAGTAGAGTGAGTTACACTAGATATCCTTGTACAGGTTGTGTAAGTGCACTGATCAATATTCCTTGCAGTCGGTGCGGTAACAGCAGTGAGGGGAATATAAGATATACAGGTAAGAGTGTAAAGTGCTAAAGTGAGATCAGATTCTCTTGCTAGTAGTGATGAGTCCACTAATGGATAATACACACTCGACAGTGGTAGTTGCAGTGGATCAGGAGTCACTTGCAGTAGGTGGTGGAGTTAGACTAAGTGATAGTCCTTGCACAGTGGTTTAGTAGTTAGCGTCGGTTGGCCTATTATGCCGTACAACAGGGTGAATATGTTGGAGAGTCCATCTCATTAGGCTGGTGGAATAAGGGAGACAGGGTATAGGTATGATTAAGAAATAAATGGAATCTAGCAGTCCATGAAAGGGAAATTAATGAAATGCATAGAGTCATTACTTTACACAAGCACTGAACCAGGCAAGAGGATTGATGCAGATTGCCGTAATAACCGGAAAGTAATAACGAGAGCGGAAAGCCAAGAATTGGAAAATGGAGAAATCAGAGATCGATGGAAGAATGAAAAGAGACTCGAATTGTAAACAATCTCATTAAAGTACAGAGAGCGGGGGAATGAAAAAGCGCCAAGCTCAGTGGGTTGGGGAGCACACTACAGCCAGGGCAAAAACAACTACAAAGGGAAAATAGTAAATTTAATAAACTGAATTCAATTTGTTCAAACAGGAAACAACTTGTTACAAATGGAACAAGTTACAAAACAGGCCAATCTTAAAGGGACGGGTTCCGTTGGGTCCACCTTAAAGGGAGACATACACCAAAATGAACTGGAAATGATTAATCGGATGCAGCTATGACGTTTAGATAAACTCAGGGGGATTTCCTTACATAGAGTCCTGGTTGTGGAACAGTGGGCAGAGCGCATGCTACTGTCTTGGTCGGGCCGCTTTCTGAAATTGGCTATTGGTTGAATTGTTATGTAATTTCTTCGCCTCAGAAAGGGTTGCACAGGATGAACATTCACAACCGGTACAGGACATAAACTCTTATACATATAGTTACAATGTGCCATGGACTGAAGAGTAAGGAAATGAATGTGCCGAGGAGGGTGAATGTTGTTTGTGTGGGGGGCGGGGGGGGGGGGTCCCAATAGGTTAAAGATGCTCACTAGGCCATTCCATTAATTTTCAACTCCATTTTACATGATTAGATACAAATCCTGAGGGGACAGCGTCAAGGATCAGCTGCTAATTCGCCAATGTTTTACCCGGTGAGAGTGAAGGATGTCTCAGACATACGATCCTCAAGGAATCCTAGGACCCAAGAGCTCCAGGGGTTATCAACACCCAGGGTGCTGTCATCAAACACATGGTGGTATGCTCCACAGAGGTCGGGCTTGTCCGCCCCCCCATTACTAGGGATTTAGGTGATGGTAAGAACCGGTCATACTCGTTTAAGTATATGAATCATTGGTGGTTTCCACAGGACTCTCAGGCCTCCTCCTTGGCTGACCTACCTGTATTCACCAGGCAATTACCCCTAGACCCTTAGACCACCCCTTAAGTGCCACTTATATGTGACAATTTACCTTTATCAGGGACCAAATAACTGACCAAGAACCGCCGACCATATGGAACATTTCCGTTCTTTTCATTCGATTCTGTTCTGATGGGACGATAATCAGAAGCTGGACTCTTGGTCCTGTCCTCCAGCCAAATCCACAGAGTTATCCCTCAAGATGCTTCTGCAAGTTCTGTACAGGAGCTGCCCGCCATCTCTCCCGGCAGTAACCCCAGGATCTAAAGAGACATTTCAGAAAGTATAGAAAGGTTCACTGCCTCCTGGGACTCTCCCACTGCCCTCTGGGTATGGAACCCTCTCGGGCTGTTCTAATAGTGCATCGTATATGTGCTCGTTCGGGTACGCCCCGCTTTCTATATGTATATCTCGGCCCAGACCGTAATGGTCTATTTCGACCCTATCTCTACTGTCCATCTACAGGCCAGTCTCTGAGTCTGATTTCGACCCCCCACGGCTTCTTCTATTTAATATTCTCCCTCGCACCGTCTATGCGTATCTTTCGCCACACGTCCTATATATGTCTCTCTTTACAAGCCCGTCTCTGACTCTTTTCGCCACCCCCGTCTATCTCGCTCATCCCTCGCCCGTCTCTGGTCCGTTTCGCCCCCCGCTCTCTATCTGCTCATCCTGCCAGTCTCTGCGTCTCTTCGCCCCCCCTCTCTCGTCCTCTCCCTCGCCCGTCCGGCTCTTTCGCCCCCGGTCTCTATCTGTCTCTATCCTCGCCCCGTCTTCTGCGTCTCTTTCGCCACCCTCTATCTCTGTTTCTCTAGACCACTAGCCCGTTCGCGTCTCTTTTAGGACACTGCTCGCTGTATGTCTCTCTCCCTGGCCCGTGCGAGCTGGATTGTTTCGCTCCCGCCGCTCTAGAATGTTCTAATCATCGACGTCATGAGTATACTGTTTCGACCACCCCCCTGCTATCTGTCTTCTTCTACCTAGCCCGGTCTCTGCGTCTCTTTCGGACCCGCCCACTTAGCGTCACTCCCTCGCCAGTCTGAGTATCTTCAGCCCCCACCCGCTCTCCTGATATAACCTCGCCCGGAATGCGTTCTTCGCCCCCCCGCTCCCTCTATTCGCCGCCTCTCCATCGGCTTACCTGCTCCCGCTCTTTCGCCCCCGCTTTTCTCAGTCTTCTCTCGCCCGTCTCTGCATATATTCGCCCCCCCGTCCTCTCGTCTCTCTTCCAATCGCCCGTATCTGCGTCTCTTTAGACCACCCTATCTGTCTCTCTCCTCGCCCGTCTCTGCGTCCGGTCCCACCCCCTCTAATGTTCTCTCTCACTGCCAGGCTTCGCGTTATCCTTTCGACCCCCGGCTCCTCCGCTCTCTCCCTCGCCGCTATGCGTCTCTTTCGCCACCCCCGCTCGATATGTCTCTCTACCTCGCCCGTATCTGTCTCTTAGACCCCCCGCTCTCTCTCGGTCTCTCTACCTCGCCCGTCGCGCGTTCTCTTTAGCCCCACTCTCGCCTGTCTCTCTCCCTCGCCCGTACTCGTGCGTCGCTTTAGCCCCCCCTCATCTGTCTATCCCCTCGCCCGCCTGCGGATATTAGCCACAGCTCTCTCTCTATCTCTTTCCCTCGCCACGGTCGGCGTATCTTCGCCCCCCCCCTTCTCTGTCTCTCACCCTCGACCGTATCTGCGTCTATTTCGACCCCGCCGCTCCTATATCTGTAGCTACCCTGCTCGTCCTGCGTCTTCTTTAGCCACGCTCTATTTGTCTCTCTCCCCGACCGCTCTGCCGCGCTTTCGACATCACGCCTCTTTCTCCTGTACTCTCCAACGCCATTATCTGAGTACTTTGACCCCCCCTCTCTCTGTCTCCTACACTCCTCGCCCCGTTCGCGTCTTCGCACCCGCTCCTCTCTCTGTATCTCTCCCTAGCCCGTCTCTGCGTCTCTTTAGCCCCCACGGCTCTCTCTCTGTCTATGTTCCCCGCCCGTCTCTGCCTCTCTTTGGACCCCCGTTATCTGTCTCTATACCTGCCAGTCTGATGAGTATCTTCGCCCCACCCCACTCTATCTGTCTCTATCCCATCCCTCGCCCGCTATGAGGTCCTTTCGCCCCCACGCTTATCTGTCTAGTACTCGCCGTATAGCGTCTCTTTCGCCGACCACTTTCTTGTATCTCTACCAAGGACAGTATATGAGTATAGTTAGCAAACCGTCTTATATGGTCTATCCGCCCCGTCTTCGGGCTCTTTTCGCCCCACGCTTCCTGTCTCTTACATCGCCAGTCTCTGCAATTCTCTTTCGCCCCCCCTCATCTCTATGGATCTCTCCCTCGCCCGTCTGGTTCTTTCGCCCCCCCTCTCTCTTTTCTCTCTCCCTCGCCCGTCTCGAGTCTCTTTCGGCCCCCCCGCTATCTATGTCTCGATCACTCGCCCGTTCTGCCTCTATCTTTCGGCCCCCGCTCATCTCTGTCTCCTCCCTCGCCTCTCTGGCGTCTCTTGCCCCCCCCCTCATCTGTATCTATACCTGCCGTCTCTTGGTCTCTTTGCGCCCCGCTCTCTCAGTTCTTCCCTCGCCGTCTCTGCCGTCTCTCGCCCCCCCCGTCCTCCTATATGATACTCCATCGCCCGTATCTGCGTATCTTTCGCCCCCCCTCTCTCTGTACTCTCTCCCTCCCCGTCTCTGCGTATCCGACACCCGCTCCGTATCTCTGTCTCTCCCCGCCCGTCCTGCGTCTCTTCGCCCCCCGCTCCTATCCGGCTCTCACACCATCGCCCGTCTATGCGTATCTTCGCCCCCCCCATCTATGTATCTCTCCCTCGCCCCCCCGTTCGCTGCGTCTCTTTGGCCCGCTTATCTCGCTCTCTCCCCCTCCCCCGCTCTGAGTATATTTAGCCACCCCCTCTATCGTTCTCTCCATCTACCCCCTTCTATGAGTATCTTTGCGGCCCCCCACACATCCTATGTCTCATACTTCGCCAGTCCTGATCCTTTCGCCCCGCCTCCTCTGCCAGCTTCCCATCGGCCCCGTGACGCGGTCTTCGCCACCCCCCTCTCTGGTCCTATCTAGCCAGTATATGGCAAATTGCACACCCCTTCTCTCGTACTCTATCTAAACATGCCCCGTCATGCGTATCTTCGCCCACCCCCGTCTCTCCGCCACTCGCCCTACCAGTCTATGAGTATCTTTAGACCCACCCCATCGAGTCGATCCATAGCCAGTATTAGGAGTATATTTAGACACACACTAATAGTCTAAATAAATAGACATTATTGAGTATATTAGAACACGCTCTACTATGTTATATAATAGACAGTATATGAGTTATTTAGACACAATAATAGTATATAAATAGACGTATATGCGTATATTTAGACCAGCTCTTATGTATTATAAATAGCCCGTATATGAGTAATTTACGACACCGCTCATATTAGTATATTATAAATAGGACAGTATATGAGTGATCTTGAGACACACGTCATATAGGTATATTAAATCGACAGTATAGAGATATATTTCGACCCACGTCTATATATGGAATAGTACATCGACAAGTATATGAGGATATTTCGCCACCACTCTCCTATGGATCTATAAATAGACCAGTATAGAGTAATTTAGACACAACGCTTTAATAATGTCTATATAAATAGACAGTATATGAGTTATTAGCAAAAACCACACAACTTATTGTATATATAAATAGACAGTATATGAGAGTTCTTAGGACAAACGCTCCCTATATGGATAATACATATATAATATATATATATACTATATATTATTATAATAAGTTATATAAATAGAAGTATGGAGTTATTTCGATCAACGCTCTATCTAAGTATATATAAATCGAAGTAATGAGTATTATATTCGACACACGCTCTATATCAGTGGTATATTATTAAATCGACAGTATATGAGTATCTTTAGACACACGCTCTATATATATGTATATAAAGAGACAGTATTATGAGTATATTTAGACACACGTCTAGATATGCGTATATTATAAATAGGAAAGATAGATTATATTTTAGACACACCACTATATATTTGTATATATAAGAGGACAGTATATGAGTCTATTTAGACAACACACTCTTTGATATGGATTATATAAATAGAAAGACATGGAGTAATATTTAGAAACACAATCTATATATGATTTAAATAGACCGTAATGCGCTATATTAGTTTTATCAATCTATAGGTTTTAGAAAACAGGTATCTATAAATAACAGTATGTGGGTCTATTCGACACCCCTCTATATATGTCTCTCAAATCTACCAGATGTGGGTATCTTTAGACACACCTCTATATATGCTATATAAATAGGCCACATGTGGGTCTATTCGACCCCTCTATGTGTATCTTTTTACATAGACAATGATGTGGGTCTCTTTAGATTCTACTCTCAGCTTGTCTCTCGTAACTCTAGCCTCTTTGGTCGTATTTCGCAGCCTCTCTTGTTTATCTCTCCACTCCCCTCGTTTTTCTCTTTCTCCCCGCTCTCTATTTGTCGTATATTCCCTCTCCCCCGCATCTTTGGGGACCTCCAACTCTCTTCGGCCTCTACTCCCTCTGTATTCGTATCACCGCTCTCCTTGCGTTAGGTTTCTGCATTTCATCTCTTCTTTCTTTCTCTCTCCATCTCCTCCACTTCGCTCGCCCGCTTTTTTTTCCTGTTCATCATACCCTTACTTCTATATATGTGTCTCTATTCCCAACTGCCTATTGCCCACAATCCGT
>JAACNH010000533.1:81406-146818 GCA_019447015.1 Hymenochirus boettgeri
ATTCCTAGTTATAGTGTGGGTGCACTAGTGATATTCCTAGTTATAGTGTCGGTGCACTAGTGATATTTCTAGTTATGGTGTGGGTGCAGTAGTGATATTTCTAGTTGTGGTGTGGGTGCACTAGTGATATTTCTAGTTATAGTGTGGGTGCACTAGTGATATTTCTAGTTATAGTGTGGGTGTACTAGTGATATTCCTAGTTATAGTGTTGGCACACTAGTGATATTCCTAGTTATAGTGTTGGCACACTAGTGATATTTCTAGTTATAGTGTTGGCACACTAGTGATATTTCTAGTTATAGTGTGAGTGCACTAGTGATATGCCTAGTTATAGTATGAATGCACTAGTGATATTTCTAGTTATAGTGTTGGCACACTAGTGATATTTCTAGTTATAGTGTGGGTGCACTAGTGATATTCCTAGTTATAGTGTGGGTGCACTAGTGATATTCCTAGTTATAGTGTCGGTGCACTAGTGATATTTCTAGTTATGGTGTGGGTGCAGTAGTGATATTTCTAGTTGTGGTGTGGGTGCACTAGTGATATTCCTAGTTATAGTGTGGGTGCACTAGTGATATTCCTAGTTATAGTGTTGGCACACTAGTGATATTTCTAGTTATAGTGTGAGTGCACTAGTGATATGCCTAGTTATAGTATGAATGCACTAGTGATATACCTAGTTATCATGTGAATGCACTAGTGTTATTTCTTGTTATATTGTGAGTCCACTAGTAAAATTTATGTTGATAGTGTTAGTGCACTAGTCATATTCCTAGTGATTGTACTATTGATATTCCTTGCACCTGCATAAATATACTAGTGATATTTCTTGCAGCAGTGTGAATGAACTAATGATATTGAGTGCACTAGTGATATTCATTGCAGTAGTATAAAACTACGCTCACACTATGCAATTCAAAAGTGTCTGTGTGTTTGTATGTATTTTGTTGTGTTTGTATGCAGTGAATTTTTGGGGTTTGTGTGTGTGTGGGGGGTTATCTTCCCTAATAGACTTTCATGGAGTACATTATCACACTAAACTGCAGCAAGCAGTGTTTTAAAAAAAGAAGTGTGAATGGTATTCTGGCATATCGATATAGAATTGATATCCTTGCTTTTTTTCAAACATAGTGTTACTGCAAACGTGATAAATCGCGTCTAGGGGAATGAAGCATAAGTGCAAAAGTGATATTCCTTGCAGTAGTGTAAGTGCACTAGTCCTATTCCTTGATGTGTACTGCACACTACTGCAAGGAATATGATCAGTGCACTTACACAACCTGTACAGGAATATCACTAGTGTACTCACTCTACTTGCAGGAATATGACCAGTGCACTTCACACACCTGAAAGAATATCACAGTGTACCACACTACTTCAAGGATAGGACCAAGTACTACACAACTGCAAGAATATATACACTAGTGTACTCACTACTTGCAAGGAATATGACCAGTTGCACTTACCAACTGTAAGAAATATCACTAGTGTACTCACACTACTGCAAGGAATATGACCAGTGCACTTACACAACGGTACGGAATATCACTAGTGTAAACTCAACTACTGCAAGGATATTATCAGTGCACTTACACAACATAGAAATCACTAGTTTGCTCACACTACTGCGAGGAATTGACCAGTGCACTTACACAACTGTAAGGAATATCACTAGTGTACTCACACTACTGCAAGGACTATGAGCAGTGGCACTTACACAACTGTAAGGAATCACTAGTGACTCACACTACTGAAGGAATATACGTCAGTGCACTTACACAACTGAAGAATCTCACTAGTGTACCACTCTACCTTCAGGAATATGACCAGTGCAACTTACACCAACTGCAAGAATATCACTAGTGTACTCACCTACTTCAAGGATATGACCAGTGCACTTACACAACTGCATGGAATATCACTTGGTACTCACTCTACTTCAAGGAATATGACCGATGCACTTCACACTGTAGGAATATCACTATGTACTCACACTACTCAAGGAATTGACCAGTGCACTTACACAAATGTAAAAATATCACTAGTGTACCACTACTACTGCAAGGATTATGCCCAGTGCACTTACACCACTGAAAGAATATCACTAGTGGACTCACACTACTTCAAGGAATATGCCATGCACTTACACAACTGCAAGGAATATCACTAATGTACTGCACTCTACTTCACAGGAATTACTCATTGCCCTTACACAACTGTAAAGGAATATCACTAGTGGTACTCATCTACTTCAAGGGAATATGACCAGTGCACTTACACAACTGTAAGAATATCACTAGTGTACTCCACTCTACTTCAAGGAATATGACCAGTTGCACTTATACAACTGCAAGGAATATCACGTAGTGTACTCAACTACTTCAAGGAATAGACTAGTGGACTTATTACAACTGCAAGGAAATTTCCACTAGTGTATCTCACTACATACTAATCAAGGACTAGGCACTGACCGTGCACTTATGACAACTGCAAGGAATAGGCACTAGTGTACCACATCACTAGTGCACTGACAGTAACACTAGTGTACACTATGAAGGACTATGCCTAGCCACTACTGATGCACCATGACTCACTCAACTGCAAGGAATATCACTAGTGTCTCCTACTACTTCAAAAAGGAATAAGACTAGTGCACTTAACACTGCAGGAATATCACTAGTGTACTCACACTACTTCAAGGAATAAGACTAGTGCACTTACCTACTCGCCAGGAATATCACTAGTGTACTCACACTACTTCAAGGAATAACTGTGGCCTTACACTACTGCAAGGATATCACAGTGTACTCACACTACTTCAAGGACTAAGGACTTAGTGCACTTACACTACTGCAAGGACATGATCCACTAGTGTCATCACACTACTCAAGAATAGGACTAGTGCCTTGACACTACTGAAGGAATATCACTAGTTACTCACACTATTCAAGGAATAGGACTAGTGCCTTACACTACTGCAAGGAATATCACTAGTTCTCACACTATTCAAGGAATAAGGACTATGCACTTACACTAACTGCAAGGAATATCACTCGTGTAACTCACACTACTTCACATCTACTTCAAGGAATAATGACCAGTGTACTTACAAACTGTAAAATAATATCACTAGTGTACTCCTCGTACGGCAAGGGAATATACCATGCACTTACACACTGTAAAGAATATCCTAGATGTACTACACACTACTGTCACACGGCGAATGGACCACGTGCCACTTACAAACTGCAGGAATATCACTAGGTCCGTCCTCATGTCCAACTCTCCTTCAGGAATATGACCACGCAGTGCACTTAAACAACTGTAAAGAATATCACTATTGTAACTCACTCTACTTGCAAGGAATATGACCAGTGCACTTACAACACACGAGATCATCACTAGTGTAACGACTCACTTCAGGAATATGTACGATGCACTCGATCGCTCAGATCGACGTCCGCTGTGCGAGTACGCTACCCTAGGGTCACAACCGCGACAGAGGTCCGATCACCAGACGCGGTGTTTCGCCTTTCTAGGCCCTTCCAGAGTCCGGCTCAAATTGCGTCATCGTAGCGGGTTAGGGTTGGAGCGGATACATCGCCTCGCTACTAGCTGCACAGTGAGTACACTAGTGATATTCCTTGCAGTTGTATAAGTGCACTAGTCCTATTCCTTGAAGTAGAGTGAGTACACTAGTGATATTCCTTGCAGTTGTATAAGTGCACTAGTCTTATTCCTTGAAGTAGTGTGAGTACACTAGTGATATTCCTTGCAGTTGTATAAGTGCACTGGTCATATTCCTTGCAGTAGAGTGAGTACACTAGTGATATTCTTTACAGTTGTGTAAGTGCACTGGTCATATTCCTTGAAGTAGAGTGAGTACACTAGTGATATTCTTTACAGTTGTGTAAGTGCACTGGTCATATTCCTTGAAGTAGAGTGAGTACACTAGTGATATTCCTTGCAGTTGTGTAAGTGCACTGGTCCTATTCCTTGAAGTAGTGTGAGTACACTAGTGATATTCTTTACAGTTGTGTAAGTGCACTGGTCATATTCCTTGCAGTAGAGTGAGTACACTAGTGATATTATTTACAGTTGTGTAAGTGCACTGGTCATATTCCTTGAAGTAGAGTGAGTACACTAGTGATATTCCTTACAGTTGTGTAAGTGCACTGGTCATATTCCTTGAAGTAGAGTGAGTACACTAGTGATATTCCTTGCAGTTGTGTAAGTGCACTGGTCATATTCCTTGAAGTAGAGTGAGTACACTAGTGATATTTCTTGCAGTTGTGTAAGTGCACTGGTCATATTCCTTGAAGTAGAGTGAGTACACTAGTGATATTCCTTGCAGTTGTGTAAGTGCACTGGTCATATTCCTTTCAGTAGTGTGAGTACACTAGTGATATTCCTTACAGTTGTGTAAGTGCACTGATCATATTCCTTGCAGTAGTGTGAGTACACTAGTGATATTCCTTACAGTTGTGTAAGTGCACTGGTCATATTCCTTGCAGTAGTGTGAGTACACTAGTGATATTCCTTATAGTTGTGTAAGTGCACTGATCATATTCCTTGCAGTAGTGTGAGTACACTAGTGATATTCCTTACAGTTGTGTAAGTGCACTGGTCATATTCCTTGCAGTAGTGTGAGTACACTAGTGATATTCCTTACAGATGCACTACAGTTGGGTAAGTGCACTGGTCATATTCTTGCAGTAGAGTGTGAGTACACTAGTGATATTCTTCAGTTGGTGTAAGTGCACTGGTCATATTCCTTGAAGTAGAGTGAGTACACTAGTGATGATTCCTTGAGTTGTGTAAGTGCACTGGTCCTATTCCTTGAAGTAGTGTGAGTACACTAGTGATATTCTGCAGTTGTGTAAGTGCACTGGTCATATTCCTTTGAAGTAGAGTGAGTACACTAGTGATTCTCTTACAGTTGTGTAAGTGCACTGGTCATATTCCTTGACAGTAGTGTGAGTACACTAGTGATATTCCTTACAGTTGTTAAGTGCACTGATCAATTCCTTGCAGTAGTGTGAGTACACTAGTGATATCCTTACAGTTGTGTAAGTGCACAGGTCATATTCCTTGCAGTAGTGTGAGTACACTAGTGATATTTTCTTGCGTTGTGTAAGTGCACTGGTCATATTCCTTGCAGTAGTGTGAGTACACTAGTGAATTTCTTGCAGTTGTGTAAGTGCACTGGTCTATTCCTTGCAGTAGAGTGAGTACACTAGTGATATTCCTTTACAGGTTGTGTAAGTGCACTGATCATATTCCTTGCAGTGGTGGGTACACTAGTGAGATTGTTACAGTGTGTAGTGCATGAGATCATATTCCTTGCAGTAGTGTGAGTCCACTAGTGATATTAACCTTCGACAGTGTGTAAGTGCATGGATCAGGATTCACTTGCAGTAGTGGTGAGTACACTAGTGATAGTCCTTGCACAGTTACGTAGTTAGATGTCGGTTGGACTCTATTTGCCCTACACGGTAATATCTTGGGAGTTCATTCATTAGGCTGGTGGATATAAAGGGAGCAGGGTATTATGATTAGATAATAAAGGAAATCTTACTCCATGAAAGGGAAAGTAATGAAATGATAGAGTCATTATTATACACAAGCACTGAACCAGAAAGAGGATGATTGCAATTAGCCGTAATAAACCGGAAATAATAAGGGAGCGAGCCAAGAACTTGTGAAAATGGAAAATCAGAGTCGAGGAAGAATGAAAAGGACACGAATTGTAAACAATATCATTAAATGTACAGAGAGCGGGGGAATGAAAAAGCGCCAAGTCAGTGGGTTGGGAGCACACGGTACAGCCAGGAAAACAACTACAAAGTGAAATAGTAAATTAATAAACTGAATTTCAATTTGTCAAACAGGAAACAACTTGTCTACAAATGGAAACAAAGTTACAAAACAGGCCAATCTTAAAGGGACGGGTTCCTTGGTCACCTTAAAGGTGAACTACACCAAATGAACTGGAAATGATTAATCGGATGGCACTAATGACGTTGTAAGATAATACTCCAGGGGGATTTCCTTACATAGAGCTCCTGGTTTGGACAGTGGCAGAGCTGCCATGCTACTGTCTTGGTCGGGCCTCTTTCTGCAATTGGCTATTGGTTGAAATTGTTCATTAATTTCTTCCCTCAGCACAGGTTGCACAGGATGAACATTTCACAACCGGTACAGACATAAACTCTTATACATATAGTTACAATGTGCCATGGACTGATAGAGTACAGGAAATAACTGTGCATCGAGAGGGTGAATGTTGTGTGTGTGGGGGGGGGGGGGGGGTCCCAATAGGTTAAAGATGCTCACTAGGCCATTCCATTAATTTTCAACTCCATTTTACATGATTAGATACAAATCCTGAGGGGACAGAGTCCAGGGATCAGCTGCTAATTCGCCAAAGTTACCCGGTGAGAGTGAAGGATGCTCAGACATACAGATCCTCAGGAATCCTAGGACCCAAGAGGCTCCAGGGTTATCACAGCCCAGGGTGCTGTCATCAAACACATGGTGGATGGCTCCACAGAGGTAGGGCTGTCCTGCCCCATTACTAGGGATTCTAGGTGATGGTAAGACGGTCATACTCCTGTTTAATGTATATGAATCTATTTGGTGGTTCACAGACTCTCAGGCCCTCCCTCCTTGGCTGACCTACCTTGTTATTCACCAGGCATATTACCCCTAGACCCTAGACCCACCCCTTAATGTTACACTTATATGTGACAATTTACCTTTATCATGGGACCAAATAACTGACCAGAACCTCCCATATGGAACATTTCCGTTCTTTTCATTAGATTCTGTTCCTGATGGGACGATAATCAGAAGCCCTGACTCTGGTCCTGTCCTCCAGCCAAATCCACAGAGTTATCCCTCAAGATGCTTCTGCAAGTTCTGTACAGGAGCTGCACCGCAATCTCTACCTCGCAGTAACCCAGGAATCTAAAGAGACATCTTCAGAAGTTAAGAAAGGTACTTGCTCCTGTGGACTCTCCCACTGAACTCTGGGATATGGAACTAGCGGGCTGTTCTAATAGTGATGTATATGTGTTTGGTAGCACCCGCTTTCTATATGTATATCCGGAAAGACCGTAATGGTCTATTTCGACCCTATCTCTACTGTCCATCTACAGGCCAGTCTCTGAGTCTGATTTCGACCCCCCACGGCTTCTTCTATTTAATATTCTCCCTCGCACCGTCTATGCGTATCTTTCGCCACACGTCCTATATATGTCTCTCTTTACAAGCCCGTCTCTGACTCTTTTCGCCACCCCCGTCTATCTCGCTCATCCCTCGCCCGTCTCTGGTCCGTTTCGCCCCCCGCTCTCTATCTGCTCATCCTGCCAGTCTCTGCGTCTCTTCGCCCCCCCTCTCTCGTCCTCTCCCTCGCCCGTCCGGCTCTTTCGCCCCCGGTCTCTATCTGTCTCTATCCTCGCCCCGTCTTCTGCGTCTCTTTCGCCACCCTCTATCTCTGTTTCTCTAGACCACTAGCCCGTTCGCGTCTCTTTTAGGACACTGCTCGCTGTATGTCTCTCTCCCTGGCCCGTGCGAGCTGGATTGTTTCGCTCCCGCCGCTCTAGAATGTTCTAATCATCGACGTCATGAGTATACTGTTTCGACCACCCCCCTGCTATCTGTCTTCTTCTACCTAGCCCGGTCTCTGCGTCTCTTTCGGACCCGCCCACTTAGCGTCACTCCCTCGCCAGTCTGAGTATCTTCAGCCCCCACCCGCTCTCCTGATATAACCTCGCCCGGAATGCGTTCTTCGCCCCCCCGCTCCCTCTATTCGCCGCCTCTCCATCGGCTTACCTGCTCCCGCTCTTTCGCCCCCGCTTTTCTCAGTCTTCTCTCGCCCGTCTCTGCATATATTCGCCCCCCCGTCCTCTCGTCTCTCTTCCAATCGCCCGTATCTGCGTCTCTTTAGACCACCCTATCTGTCTCTCTCCTCGCCCGTCTCTGCGTCCGGTCCCACCCCCTCTAATGTTCTCTCTCACTGCCAGGCTTCGCGTTATCCTTTCGACCCCCGGCTCCTCCGCTCTCTCCCTCGCCGCTATGCGTCTCTTTCGCCACCCCCGCTCGATATGTCTCTCTACCTCGCCCGTATCTGTCTCTTAGACCCCCCGCTCTCTCTCGGTCTCTCTACCTCGCCCGTCGCGCGTTCTCTTTAGCCCCACTCTCGCCTGTCTCTCTCCCTCGCCCGTACTCGTGCGTCGCTTTAGCCCCCCCTCATCTGTCTATCCCCTCGCCCGCCTGCGGATATTAGCCACAGCTCTCTCTCTATCTCTTTCCCTCGCCACGGTCGGCGTATCTTCGCCCCCCCCCTTCTCTGTCTCTCACCCTCGACCGTATCTGCGTCTATTTCGACCCCGCCGCTCCTATATCTGTAGCTACCCTGCTCGTCCTGCGTCTTCTTTAGCCACGCTCTATTTGTCTCTCTCCCCGACCGCTCTGCCGCGCTTTCGACATCACGCCTCTTTCTCCTGTACTCTCCAACGCCATTATCTGAGTACTTTGACCCCCCCTCTCTCTGTCTCCTACACTCCTCGCCCCGTTCGCGTCTTCGCACCCGCTCCTCTCTCTGTATCTCTCCCTAGCCCGTCTCTGCGTCTCTTTAGCCCCCACGGCTCTCTCTCTGTCTATGTTCCCCGCCCGTCTCTGCCTCTCTTTGGACCCCCGTTATCTGTCTCTATACCTGCCAGTCTGATGAGTATCTTCGCCCCACCCCACTCTATCTGTCTCTATCCCATCCCTCGCCCGCTATGAGGTCCTTTCGCCCCCACGCTTATCTGTCTAGTACTCGCCGTATAGCGTCTCTTTCGCCGACCACTTTCTTGTATCTCTACCAAGGACAGTATATGAGTATAGTTAGCAAACCGTCTTATATGGTCTATCCGCCCCGTCTTCGGGCTCTTTTCGCCCCACGCTTCCTGTCTCTTACATCGCCAGTCTCTGCAATTCTCTTTCGCCCCCCCTCATCTCTATGGATCTCTCCCTCGCCCGTCTGGTTCTTTCGCCCCCCCTCTCTCTTTTCTCTCTCCCTCGCCCGTCTCGAGTCTCTTTCGGCCCCCCCGCTATCTATGTCTCGATCACTCGCCCGTTCTGCCTCTATCTTTCGGCCCCCGCTCATCTCTGTCTCCTCCCTCGCCTCTCTGGCGTCTCTTGCCCCCCCCCTCATCTGTATCTATACCTGCCGTCTCTTGGTCTCTTTGCGCCCCGCTCTCTCAGTTCTTCCCTCGCCGTCTCTGCCGTCTCTCGCCCCCCCCGTCCTCCTATATGATACTCCATCGCCCGTATCTGCGTATCTTTCGCCCCCCCTCTCTCTGTACTCTCTCCCTCCCCGTCTCTGCGTATCCGACACCCGCTCCGTATCTCTGTCTCTCCCCGCCCGTCCTGCGTCTCTTCGCCCCCCGCTCCTATCCGGCTCTCACACCATCGCCCGTCTATGCGTATCTTCGCCCCCCCCATCTATGTATCTCTCCCTCGCCCCCCCGTTCGCTGCGTCTCTTTGGCCCGCTTATCTCGCTCTCTCCCCCTCCCCCGCTCTGAGTATATTTAGCCACCCCCTCTATCGTTCTCTCCATCTACCCCCTTCTATGAGTATCTTTGCGGCCCCCCACACATCCTATGTCTCATACTTCGCCAGTCCTGATCCTTTCGCCCCGCCTCCTCTGCCAGCTTCCCATCGGCCCCGTGACGCGGTCTTCGCCACCCCCCTCTCTGGTCCTATCTAGCCAGTATATGGCAAATTGCACACCCCTTCTCTCGTACTCTATCTAAACATGCCCCGTCATGCGTATCTTCGCCCACCCCCGTCTCTCCGCCACTCGCCCTACCAGTCTATGAGTATCTTTAGACCCACCCCATCGAGTCGATCCATAGCCAGTATTAGGAGTATATTTAGACACACACTAATAGTCTAAATAAATAGACATTATTGAGTATATTAGAACACGCTCTACTATGTTATATAATAGACAGTATATGAGTTATTTAGACACAATAATAGTATATAAATAGACGTATATGCGTATATTTAGACCAGCTCTTATGTATTATAAATAGCCCGTATATGAGTAATTTACGACACCGCTCATATTAGTATATTATAAATAGGACAGTATATGAGTGATCTTGAGACACACGTCATATAGGTATATTAAATCGACAGTATAGAGATATATTTCGACCCACGTCTATATATGGAATAGTACATCGACAAGTATATGAGGATATTTCGCCACCACTCTCCTATGGATCTATAAATAGACCAGTATAGAGTAATTTAGACACAACGCTTTAATAATGTCTATATAAATAGACAGTATATGAGTTATTAGCAAAAACCACACAACTTATTGTATATATAAATAGACAGTATATGAGAGTTCTTAGGACAAACGCTCCCTATATGGATAATACATATATAATATATATATATACTATATATTATTATAATAAGTTATATAAATAGAAGTATGGAGTTATTTCGATCAACGCTCTATCTAAGTATATATAAATCGAAGTAATGAGTATTATATTCGACACACGCTCTATATCAGTGGTATATTATTAAATCGACAGTATATGAGTATCTTTAGACACACGCTCTATATATATGTATATAAAGAGACAGTATTATGAGTATATTTAGACACACGTCTAGATATGCGTATATTATAAATAGGAAAGATAGATTATATTTTAGACACACCACTATATATTTGTATATATAAGAGGACAGTATATGAGTCTATTTAGACAACACACTCTTTGATATGGATTATATAAATAGAAAGACATGGAGTAATATTTAGAAACACAATCTATATATGATTTAAATAGACCGTAATGCGCTATATTAGTTTTATCAATCTATAGGTTTTAGAAAACAGGTATCTATAAATAACAGTATGTGGGTCTATTCGACACCCCTCTATATATGTCTCTCAAATCTACCAGATGTGGGTATCTTTAGACACACCTCTATATATGCTATATAAATAGGCCACATGTGGGTCTATTCGACCCCTCTATGTGTATCTTTTTACATAGACAATGATGTGGGTCTCTTTAGATTCTACTCTCAGCTTGTCTCTCGTAACTCTAGCCTCTTTGGTCGTATTTCGCAGCCTCTCTTGTTTATCTCTCCACTCCCCTCGTTTTTCTCTTTCTCCCCGCTCTCTATTTGTCGTATATTCCCTCTCCCCCGCATCTTTGGGGACCTCCAACTCTCTTCGGCCTCTACTCCCTCTGTATTCGTATCACCGCTCTCCTTGCGTTAGGTTTCTGCATTTCATCTCTTCTTTCTTTCTCTCTCCATCTCCTCCACTTCGCTCGCCCGCTTTTTTTTCCTGTTCATCATACCCTTACTTCTATATATGTGTCTCTATTCCCAACTGCCTATTGCCCACAATCCGTTACACAACTGTAAGGAATATCACTAGTGTACTCACACTACTGACTGCAAGGAATATGAATCAGTGCACTTACACACACACACTGTAAGGAATTATCACTAGTGTACTCACACTACTTGCAGGAAATCATGTATCAGTGCACTTACACAACTGTAAGGAATATCAACTAGTGTACTCACTCCTACTGCAAGGAATATGACCAGTGCACTACACAACTGCAATAAATATCACTAGTGTACTCACACTACTGCAAGGAATATGACCATGCACTTACACAACTTCAAGAAATATCACTAGTGGTACTCACACTTACCTAGCAAGGAATATGACCAGTGCACTCTACACCAACTGTAGGAATATCACTAGTGTACTCACACTACTGCAAGGATATGATCATGACACTTACCAACTGTAGGAATATCACTAGTGTCTCACACTACGCAAGGAATATGATCAGTGCACTTACACAACTGTAAGGAATAATCACTAGTGTACTCACTCTACTTCAAGGAATATGACCAGTGGCACTTACCAACTGTAAAGAAATCACTAGTGTACTCACACTACTTCAAGGAATGACCCAGTGCACTTACACAACTGCAAGAATATCACTAGTGTACTCACTCTACTTCAAGGAATCGACCAGTGCACTTACACCAACTGCAAGAATATCACTATGTACTCACACTACTGCAAGAATATGACCAGTGCACTTACACAACTGTAAGGAATATCACTAGTGTACCTCCAGCATACTCTACTGCAGGAATATGATCAGGCACTTACACAACTATAAGGAATATCACTAGTGTACTCACACTACTGCAAGGAATATGACAGTGCACTTACACAACTGTAAGGAAATCCACTAGTGTACTCAACTACTGCAAGGAATATGATCAGTGCCTTACACACTGTAAGGAATATCACTAGTGGACTCACACTACTGAAACAAATATGACCAGTGCACTTACACAACTGCAATGAATATCACTAGTGTTACTCACTCTACTTCAAGGATATGACCACAGTGCACTTACACAACTGCAAGAAATTCACTAGTGTACTCACTCTACTTCAAGGAATATGACCAGTGGCACTTACACAACTGCAAGAACCTATCACTAGTGTACTCACTCGACTTCAAGAGTGCACTGATCATATTCCTTGCAGTAGTGTGAGTACACTAGTGATAGTCCTTGCACAGTTACGTAGTTAGATGTCGGTTGGACTCTATTTGCCCTACACGGTAATATCTTGGGAGTTCATTCATTAGCTGGTGGATATAAAGGGAGCAGGGTATGATTAGATAATAAAGGAAATCTTACTCCATGAAAGGGAAAGTAATGAAATGATAGAGTCATTATTTATAACAGCACTGAACCAGAAAGAGGATGATTGCAATTAGCCGTAATAAACCGGAATAATAAAGGGAGCGAGCCAAGAACTTGCTGAAAATGGAAAATCAGAGTCGAGGAAAGAATGAAAAGGACACGAATTGTAAACAATATCATTAAATGTACAGAGAGCGGGGGAATGAAAAGCGCCAAGTCAGTGGGTTGGGAGCACACGGTACAGCCAGGAAAACAACTACAAAGTGAAATAGTAAATTAATAAACTGAATTTCAATTTGTCAAACAGGAAACAACTTGTCTACAAATGGAAACAAAGTTACAAACAGGCCAATCTTAAAGGGACGGGTTCCTTGGTCACCTTAAAGGTGAACTACACCAAATTGAACTGGAAATGATTAATCGGATGGCACTAATGACGTGTAAGATAATACTCCAGGGGGATTTCCTTACATAGAGCTCCCTGGTTTGGACAGTGGCAGAGCTGCCATGCTACTGTTCTTGGTCGGGCCTCTTTCTGCAATTGGCTATTGGTTGTAAATTGTTCATTATTTTCTTCCTCCTCAGCACATTGGTTGCACAGGATGAACATTTCACAACCGTTACAGTACATAAACTCTATACATATAGTTACAATGTGCCATGGACTGATAGAGTACAGGAAATACTGTGCATCGAGAGGGTGAATGTTGTGTGTGTGTGGGGGGGGGGGGTCCAATAGGTAAAGATGCTCACTAGGCCATTCCATTAATCTTCACTGCTCCATTTTACATGATTAGATACAAATCCTGAGGGGACAGAGTCCAGGGATCAGCTGCTAATTCGCCAAAGTTACCCGGTGAGAGTGAAGGATGCTCAGACATACAGATCCTCCAGGAATCCTAGGACCCAAGAGGCCTCCAGGGTTATCACAGCCCAGGGTGCTGTCATCAAACACATGTTGGATGGCTCCACAGAGGTAGGGCTGTCCTGCCCCATTACTAGGGATTCTAGGTGATGGTAAGACGGTCATACTCCTGTTTAATGTATATGAATCTATTCTGGTGGTTCACAGACTCTCAGGCCCTCCCTCCTTGGCTGACCTACCTTGTTATTCACCAGGCATATTACCCCTAGACCCTAGACCCACCCCTTAATGTTACACTTATATGTGACAATTTACCTTTATCATGGGACCAATAACTGACCCAGAACCTTCCCATATGGAACATTTCCGTTCTTTTCATTAGATTCTGTTTCCTGATGGGACGATAATCAGAAGCCCTGACTCTGGTCCTGTCCTCCAGCCAAATCCACCAGAGTTTATCCCTCAAGATGCTTCTGCAAGTTCTGTACAGGAGCTGCCACCGCAATCTCTACCTGCAGTAACCCAGGAATCTAAAGAGACATCTTCAGAAGTTAAGAAAGGTACTTGCTTCCTGTGACTCTCCCACTGAACTCTGGGATATGGAACTAGCGGGCTGTTCTAATAGTGAATATATATGTGTATATTTAGGCTAAGCACATGCTTTCTATATGTATATATAGAAATAGACAGTATATGAGTATATTTAGACACTCTATATTTATGTATATATAAATGGACAGTATATGAGTATATTTAGACACACGCTCATAATGATATATATAAATAGACAGTATATGAGTATATTTAGACACACGCTCTATATGTATATATAAATAGACAGTATATGAGTATATTTAGACACACACTCTATATGTATATATAAAAAGACAGTATATGAGTATATTTAGACACATGTTCTATATATGTATATATAAATAGACAGTATATGAGTATATTTAGACACACACTATATATGTAGATAAAAATAGAACAGTATTGAGGATATTTAGACACACGCTCTCTATATGTATATATAAATAGACAGTATATGAGTATATTTAGACACACGCTCTCTATATGCATATATAAATAGACTGTACATGAGTACCAGTATATTTAGACACGCTCTCTATATGTATATATAGACAGTATATGAATATATTTAGACACACGCTCTATATATGTATATATAAATAGACAGTATATGAGTATATTTAGACACACACTATATATGTATATATAAATGACAGTATATGGTATATTAGACACACAATAATATGTATATATAAATAGACAGTATATGAGTATATTTGACACACGCTCTCTATATGTTATATATAAATAGACAGTATATGAGTATATTTAGACCACACGCTATATATGAATATAATAGACAGTATATGAATATATTTAGCACAAGCTCTAAGATGTATATATAAATAGCAGTATATGAGTATATTTAGCAAGCACATGACTCTATATATGTAGATATAGAATAGGACAGTATATGCGTATATTTTAGGACACCTATATTTGTATTAATAATGGACAGTATATGAGATATATTAGACACACGCTGACTATATGTATATAAATAGACAGTATATGAGTATATTTAGACAAACGACTCATATATGTATATATAATAGACAGTTATATGAGTATCTTTAGACACACGTCTTGTATGATACATAGTATATTTGCCGCTCTATATTATAATAACTAGACAGATATGAGTCTATTTAGACAACACGCTCTTATATAGTATAATAAATAGACAGTATATGAGTATATTTAGACACACACTCCTATATGTATATATCAACAAGACAGTTATGAGTATTTATGTAGAACACGCTCTCTATATGTATTAGATAAAATAAATATGAACAGTATATGAGTATAGTTAGACCCACGCTATATATATTGTTAGATAAATAGACAGTATATGAATATATAGAAACACGCTCTAAGAATGTAGATATTAAATAGACAGTATATGAGTATAGTAGACACACATATATATGTATATATAAATAGGACAGTATATGAGTATATTTTAGACACACGCTTATATGTATATGATAAAGAGGACAGTATATGAGTATATTTAGACCACACTCTATATGTATATATAAAAAGCCAGTATATGAGTATGATTTAGAACATGTTCATTATGTCTATATAAACTAGACAGTATATGAGTCTATTTGACCAACAGCTCTATATTGATATATAAATAGACAGTATATGAATATATTTAGGACACACGCTCTATATATGTATTATAATAGAAAGATGCAGTATATTTAGACACCACACTATATATGTATATATAAATAGACATATAGAGTATATTTAGAACACGCTATATAATGATATATAAATAGCCAGGATATCTAATATATTTAGCACCCGCTCTATATATGTATATATAAATAGTGAACAGTATATGAGTATATTTAGCACACACTATATATGTATATATAAATAGACAATATGTGGGTATATTTAGACACGCTCTCTATGTGTATATATAAATAGACAGTATATGGGTATATTTAGACACTCTCTATGTGTATATATAAATAGACAATATGTGGGTATATTTAGACACACTCTCTATGTGTATATATAAATAGACAATATGTGGGTATATTTAGACATACTCTCTATGTGTATATAAAAGAGACAATATGTGGGTATATTAGGAACCCCGCTCTCTTATGTGTATATATAAATAGACAAATCTGGGTTATATTTAGAATTCACTCTCTATGTGTATTATATAAATAGACAGTATATGGGTATATTAGAACTCTCTATGTGTATATATAAATAGACAATATGTGGGTATATTTAGACACACTCTCTATGTGTATATATAAATAGACAATATGTGGGTATATTTAGACACGCTCTCTATGTGTATATATAAATAGACAATATGTGGGTATTTTAGACCACACTCTCTAATGTGTATATAAATAGAAGATATATTTGACAATTATATATGTGGGTATATTTAGACACTCTTAGTGTATATATAAATAGCAAATGTGGGTCTAGATTTAGAATCTCATAGTGTGTATATATTAACATAGACACATATGTGGGTATATTTAGACACACTCTGCTATGTGTATATATACTAATAGACAATATGTGGGTCAAATTAGACACCTCTCTCTAGGTATATATATAAATAGACAATATGTGGGTATATTTAGACACTCTCTATGTGTATATATAAATAGACAATATGTGGGTATATTTAGACACTCTCTATGTGTATATATAAATAGACAGTGTATGGAGTGAGAGGTAGAACAATCCTTTCTCACTATAATGTGTTTGACCGATCTCACTGTCTGTATTTCGTTTGTCCATAGGGAAAGGCGGACAGAAAATCACCAACGGGAAAGGGGGATGTCCCAGAATCCTTTCAGCCAGAACCTCTGCCAGCACCAAAAGGTTCCTGTGGTATCGCACCGCCCAGTACCTGGATTACTATCACGTGTACTGGTGAACAGATCGGTAGCAGGGGGTGTCAACGGTTAAAACTGGTCCCTCTCAAGTCTTTCAGAGCTACTGACCCGGTGACTGGAACAGTAAGTGTTCCTATAATAGGACAATGGATTGCTGTAGAAGGGTTGGGTCCTATGGAGCCCAGAAAGGGAACTAAAATGTGTTTCCAACAAAAAAGGCTCATAGGTTAAAATACCCAAACATCTCCAATCTGGGCATTTTATCAGTGCACAAAGCCATTTTGTATCTGTGTAATGTGTCACTTTATAATGTCTTGTATCTGTGTAATGTATCACTTTATAATGTCTTGAATCTGTGTAATGTATCACTTTATAATGTCTTGTATCTGTGTAATGTATCACTTTATAATGTTGTCTTGTATCTGTGTAATGTGTCACTTTATAATGTCTTGTATCTGTGTAATGTATCACTTTATAATGTCTTGTATCTGTGTAATGTATCACTTTATAATGTCTTGTATCTGTGTAATGTATCACTTTATAATGTCTTGTATCTGTGTAATGTATCACTTTATAAGTGTCTTGTATCTTGTAATGTATCACTTTATAATGTCTTGTATCTGTGTAATGTGTCAATTTATAATGTCTTGTATTGTGAATGTATCACTTTATAATGTCTTGTATCTGTGTAATGTATCACTTATAATGTGTCTTGTATCTGTGTAATGTATCACTTTATAATGTCGGTATCTGTGTACTGTATCACTTATTAATGTCTTGTATCGTGTAATGGATCACTTTATAATGTTGTCTTGATTTGTGTATTGTATCACTTTTAATGTTGTATCTGTGTAATGTATCACTTATAATGTTCTTTGTATGTGTAATGTACACTTATAATGTTTGTATCTGTGTATGTACACTTTATAATGTTGTCTTTGATCTTGTAATGTATCACTTTATAAGTCTTGTATCTGTGTAATGTATCACTTTATTGTCTTGTATCTTGTAATGTATCACTTTATAATGTTGTCTTGTATCGTGTAGTATCACTTTATAATGTTTGTATCTGTGTAATGTATCACTTATAATGTCTTGTATCTGTGTAATGTATCACTTTATTGTCTTGTATATGTTGTAATGTATCACTTTATAATGTTTGTATCTGTGTAATGTATCACTTTATAATGTGTCTTGTATCTGGAATGTATCACTTTATAATGTTTGTATCTGTGTAATGTATCCACGTTTAAATGTCTTGTATCTGTGTAATGTATCACTTTATAATGTCTTGTATCTGTGTAATGTTACATTTATAATGTCTTGTATCTGGTAATGTATCACTTATAATGTTTGTTATCTGTGTAATGTATCACTTTATAATGTCTTGTATCGTGTAATGTATTCACTTATAATGTTGTCTTGTATCTGTGTAATGTATCACTTTATAATGTCTTGTATCTGTGTAATGTATCACTTATAATGTTTGTATCGTGTAAGTATCACTTTATAATGTCTTGTATCTGTGTAATGTATCACTTTATAATGTCTTGTATCTGTGTAATGTATCACTTTATAATGTCTTGTATCTTTGTAATGTATCACTTTATAATGTCTTGTATCTTTGTAATGTATCACTTTATAATGTTGTCTTGTATCTGTGTAATGTATCACTTTATAATGTCTTGTATCTTTGTAATGTATCACTGTATAATGTTTCTTGTATCTGTGTAATGTATCACTTTATAATGTCTTGTATCTTGTAATGTATCACTTTATAATGTCTTGTATCTGTGTAATTGTATCACTTTATAATGTCTTGTATCTGTGTAATGTATCACTTTATAATGTCTTGTATCTGTGTAATGTATCACTTTATAATGTCTTGTATCTGTGTAATGATCACTTTATAATTTGTCTTGTATCTGTGTAATGTATCACTTTATAATGTCTTGTATCTGTGTAATGTATCACTTTATAATGTCTTGTATCTTTGTAATGTATCACTTTATAATGTCTTGTATCTTTGTAATGTATCACTTTATAATGTTGTCTTGTATCTTTGTAATGCATCACTTTATAATGTTGTCTTGTATCTATGTAATGTATCACTTTATAATGTCTTGTATCTTTGTAATGTACATTATAATGTATTGTATCTGTGTAATGTATCACTTTATAATGTTGTCTTTTATCTGTGTAATGTATCACTTTATAATGTCTTGTATCTGTGTAATGTATCACTTTATAATGTGTCTTGTATCTGTAATGATACACTTTAAATGTGTTTGTATCTGTGTATGTATCACTTTATAATGTCTTGTATCTGTGTAATGTATCACTTTTATAATGTCTTGTATCTTTGTAATGTATCACTTTATTTGTCTGTTGTATCTTGTAATGTTCACTTTATATGTTGTTTGTATCTGTGTAAGTGATCACTTTATAATGTCTGTATCTTTGTAATGTATCACTTTATAATGTATTGTATCTGTGTAATGTATCACTTTATAATGTTGTCTTTTATCTGTGTAATGTATCACTTTATAATGTCTTGTATCTTGTAATGTATCACTTTATAATGTTGTCTTGTATCTGTGTAATGTATCACTTTATAAGTTGTCTTGTATCTGAATGTATTTTATGTCTGTATCGTGTATGTATCACTTTATAAAGTCTTGTATCTGTGTAATGTATCACTTTATAATGTTGTCTTGTATCTGTGTAATGTATCACTTTATAATGTCTTGTATCTGTGTAATGTATCACTTTATAATGTCTTGTATCTGTGAAATGTATCACTTTATAATGTTGTCTTGTATCTGTGTAATGTATCACTTTATAATGTCTTGTATCTGGTAATGTATCACTTTATAATGTCTTGTATCTGTGTAATGTATCACTTTATAATGTCTTGTATCTGTGTAATGTATCACTTATAATGTCTTGTATCTGTGTAATGTATCACTTTAAATGTCTGTATCTGTAGTATCACTTTATAATGTTCTTGTATCTAAGGTATTACTTTATAATGTCTTGTATCTGTAATGTATCACTTATAATGTCTTGATCTGTGTAATGTGATCACTTTATAATGTCTTGTATCTGTGTAATGTATACTTTAAATGTCTGTATCTGTGTAATGTATCACTTTATAATGTCTTGTATCTGTGTAATGTATCACTTTATAATGTTGTCTTGTTTATAATGTCTTGTATCTGTGTAATGTATCACTTTATAATGTTGTCTTGTATCTGTGTAATGTATCACTTTATAATGTCTTGTATCTTTGTAATGTATCACTTTATAATGTTTGTATCTTTGTAATGTATCACTTTATAATGTCTTGTATCTTTGTAATGTATCACTTTATAATGTCTTGTATCTTGTGTAATGTATCATTTAAATGTGTCTTGATCTTGTGTAATGTACACTTTATAATGTCTTGTATCTTTGTAATGGATCACTTATAATGTTGTCTTGTATCTGTGTAATGTATCACTTATAATGTCTTGTATCTTTGTAAGTATCACTTATAATGTTGTTTGTTTTTAATGCTTGTGTTGAATTGGTATTTTTACACTTTATAATTGTCTTGTATCTGTGTAATGTATCACTTTATAATGTCTTGTATCTGTGTAATGTATCACTTTATAATGTCTTGTATCTGTGTAATGTATCACTTTATAATGTTGTCTTGTATCTGTGTAATGTATCACTTTAAATGTCTTGTATCTGTGTAATGTATCACTTTATAATGTCTTGTATCTGGTGTAATGTATCACTTTATAATGTCTTGTATCTGTGTAATGTATCACTTTATAATGTTGTCTTTATCTTTGAATACACTTTTTATGTCTTGTATCTTGTAAGTATCACTTATATATAATGTCTTGTATCTTGTGTAATGTACACTTTATAATGTTTGTATCTGTGTAATGTATCACTTTTATAATGTTGTCTTGTATCTGTGTTAATGTTCACTTTATAATGTTGTATATCTTTGTAATGTATCACTTTATAATGTTGTCTTGTATCTGTGTAATGTATCACTTTATAATGTTGTCTTGTATCTGTGTAATGTATCACTTTATAATGTCTTGTATCTGTGTAATGTATCACTTTATAATGTCTTGTATCTGTGTAATGTATCACTTTATAATGTTGTCTTGTATCTTTGTAATGTATCACTTTATAATGTGTCTTGTATCTGTGTAATGTATCACTTATAATGTCTTGTATCTTTGTAATGTATCACTTATAATGTTGTCTTGTATCTGTGTAATGTATCACTTTATAATGTCTTGTATCTTTGTAATGGATCTTAACTGTTGTCTTGTATCTGTGTAATGTATCACTTTATAATGTCTTGTATCTTGTAAGTATCACTGTTAATGTTGTCGTATTGTGTAATGTATCACTTATAAGTGTCTTGTATCTGTGTAATGTATCACTTTATAATGTCTTGTATCTTGTAATGTATCCATTTATAATGTCTTGTATCTGTGTAATGTATCACTTTATAATGTTGTTCTTGTAAATCTGTGTAATGTATCACTTTATAATGTCTTGTATCTGTGTAATGTATCACTTTATAATGTCTTGTATCTGTGTAATGTATCACTTTATAATGTCTTGTATCTTTGTAATGTATCACTTTATAATGTTGTCTTGTATCTTTGTAATGCATCACTTATAAATGTTGTCTTGTATCTATGTAATGTATCACTTTATAATGTCTTGTATCTTTGTAATGTATCACTTTATAATGTATTGTATCTGTGTAATGATCACTTTATAATGTTGTCTTGATCTGTGAATGTATCACTTTATAATGTCTGTGTATTAGTAATGTATCACTCTTATAATGTTGTCTTGTATCTGTGTAATGTATCACTTAAAATGTGTCTTGTATCTGGTGAATGTTATCCCTTTATAATGTCTTGTATCTGTGTAATGTATCACTTTATAATGTCTTGTATCTTTGTAATGTATCACTTTATAATGTTGTCTTGTATCTTTGTAATGTATCACTTTATAATGTGTTTGTATCTGTGTAATGTATCACTTTATAATGTCTTGTATCTTTGTAATGTATCACTTTATAATGTATTGTATCTTTGTAATGTATCACTTTATATGTTGTCTTTTATCTGTGTAATGTATCACTTTATAATGTCTTGTATCTATGTAATGTATCACTTTATAATGTTGTCTTGTATCTGTGTAATGTATCACTTTATAATGTTGTCTTGTATCTGTAATTGTATACTTTATAAATGTCTGTATCTGTGTAATGTGATCACTTTATAAGTCTGTATCTGTTAATGTATCACTTTATAATGTTGTCTTGTATCTGTGATGATCACTTTATAATGTCTTGTATCTTTGTAATGTATCACTTTATAATGTTGTATGTGTAATGTATCACTTTATAATGTTGTCTTGTATCTGTGTAATGTATCACTTTATAATGTTGTCTTGTATCTGTGTAATGTATCACTTTATAATGTCTTGTATCTGTGTAATGTATTTTTTTTTTTTTTGTATTTTTTTAATTTTTTTTTTTTTTTTTGTCTTTTTTTTTTTTTTTTTGTTTTTTTTGTGTAATGTATCACTTTATAATGTTGTCTGTATCTGTGTAATGTATTCACTTTATAATGTCTTGTATCTGTGTAATGTATCACTTATAATGTTTGTATCTGTGTAATGTATCACTTTATAATGTTGTTTGTATCTGTAATGTATCACTTTATAATGTCTTGTATTGTTGTAATGTACACTTTATAATGTCTTGTATCTGTGTAATGATCACTTTATAATGTCTTTATCTGTGTAATGTATACTTTATTGTCTTGTATCTGTGTAATGATCACTTATAATGTCTTGTATCGTGTAATGTACACTTTATAAGTTTGTCTTGGTTATCTGGTAATGATCACTTATAATGTCTTGTATCGTGTAATGTATCACTTTATAATGTTGTCTTGTATCTGTGTAAAGTATCACTTTATAATGTCTTGTATCTGGTAATGTATCACTTTAATGTCTTGTATCTGTGTATGTTATCACTTATAATGTCTGTATCTTGTAATGTATCACTTTATAATGTCTTGTATCTTTGGTAATGTATCACTTTATAATGTTGTTTGTATCTGTGTAATGTATCACTTTATAATGTCTTGTATCTGTTGTAATGTATCACTTATAATGTTGCTTGTATTGTGTAATGTATCACTTATAATGTCTTGTATTTTGTAATGTATCACTTATAATGTTGTCTTGTATCTGTGTAATGTATCACTGTTATTAATGTCTTGTATCTGTGTAATGTATCACTTATATGCTTGTATCTGTGTAATGTATCACTTTATAATGTCTTGTATCTGTGTAATTGTATCACTTTATAATTTGTCTTGTATCTGTGTAATGGTATCACATTTATAATGTCTTGTGATCTGTGTAATGTATCACTCTTATAATGTCTTGTATCTGTGTAATGTATCACTTATAATGTCTTGTATCTTTGTAATGTATCACTTTATAATGTTGTCTTGTATCTTTGTAATGCATCACTTTATAATGTTGTCTTGTATCTATGTAATGTATCACTTTATAATGTCTTGTATCTTGGTAATGTATCACTTTATAATGTTGTCTTGTATCTTTGTAATGTATCACTTTATAATGTTGTCTTGTATCTGTGTAATGTATCACTTTATAATGTCTTGTATCTTGTAATGTATCACTTATAATGTTGTTGTATCTGTGTAATGTATCACTTTATAATGTTTGATCTTGATGTGAATGTATCACTTATAATGTTGTATCTGTGTAATGTATCACTTATAATGTCTGTATCTTTGTAATGTATCAATATAATGTTCTGGATCTTGTAGTATCACTTATAATGTTCTGTTTCTGTGTAATGTATAACTTTATAATGTTGTTATCTTGTAATGTATCACTTATAATTGTATTGTATCGTTGTAATGTATCACTTTATAATGTTGTCTCTTTATATGTGTAATGTATCACTTTATAATGTTTGTACTTGTAATGTATCACTTTATAATGTTGTCTTGTATCTGTGTAATGTATCACTTTATAATTGTCTTGTATCTTGTAAATGTATCACTTATAATGTCTTGTATCTGTTTAAAGGTATTCACTTTTATAAAGTCTGTATCTGTGTAAGTATCACTTTATAATGTTGTCTTGTAGCTGCTATTGTAATGTATCACTTATAATGTCTTGTTTCTGTGTAATGTATCACTTTATAATGGTCTTGATCTGTTAATGTATCACTTTATAATTTGTCTGTATTGTAATGTATCACTTTATAATGTTGTCTTGTTCTGTGTAATGTATCACTTTATAAGTTTGTATTGTGTAATGTATCACTTTATAATGTTGCTTGTATCTTGGTAATGTATCACTTATATTAGTAATGTCTTGTATCTGTGTAATGTATCACTTTATAATGTCTTGTATCTGTGTAATGTATCACTTTATAATGTCTGTATCTGTGTAATGTGTCACTTTATAATGTCTTGTATCTGTGTAATGTATCACTTTATAATGTCTTGTATCTGTGTAATGTATCACTTTATAATGGTCTTGTATCTGTGTAATGTATCACTTTATATTGTCTTGTATCTGTGTAATGTATCACTTTATAATGTCTTGTATCTGTGTAATGTATCACTTTATAATGTTGTCTTGTATCTGTGTAATGTATCACTTATAATGTTGTCTTGTATCTTTGTAATGTATCACTTTATAATGTTGTCTTGTATCTGTGTAATGTATCACTTTATAATGTCTTGTATCTTTGTAATGTATCACTTTATAATGTATTGTATCTGTGTAATGTTCACTTTATAATGTTGTTGTATCTGTGTAATGTATCATTTATTAATGTCTGTATCTTGTAATGTATCACTTTATAAATTGTCTTGTATCTGTGTAATGTACACTTTATAATGTGTTGTGATCTGTGTAATGTATCACTTTATAATGTCTTGTATCTTTGTTAATGATCACTTTATAATGTTGTCTTGTATCTTGGTAATGATCACTTTATAATGTCTTGTATCTGTGAATGTATCACTTTATAAGTCTTGTATCTTTGTAATGTATCACTTTATAATGTTGTCTTGTATCTGTGTAATGTATCACTTTATAATGTCTTGTATCTTTGTAATGTATCACTTTATAATGTATTGTATCTGTGTAATGTATCACTTTATAATGTTGTCTTTTATCTGTGTAATGTATCACTTTATAATGTCTTGTATCTATGTAATGTATCACTTTATAATGTGTCTTGTATCTGTGTAATGTATCACTTTATAATGTGTCTTGTATCTGTAATGTATCACTTTATAATGTCTTGTATCTGTGTAATGTATCACTTTATAATGTCTTGTATCTGTGTAATGTATCACTTTATAATGTGTCTTGTATCTGTGTAATGTATCACTTTATAATGTCTTGTTTCTGTGTAATGTATCACTTTATAATGTCTTGTATCTGTGTAATGTATCACTTTATAATGTCTTGTATACTGTGTAAGTATCACTTATAATTGTCTTGTACTGTGTAATGTATCACTTATAATGTTGTCTTGTATCTGTGTAATGTATCACTTTATAAGGTCTTTGTATCTGTCTGTGTAATGTATCACTTTATAATGTTGTCTTGTATCTGTGTATGTCTACTTATAATGTCTGTTCTGTGTAATGTATCACTTTATATGTCTTGTATCTGTGTAAGTGACAATTTAATGTTTGTATTGTTCTGTGTAATGTATCACTTTATAATGTCTGTATTCTGTGTAATGTATCACTTATAATGTCTTGTATCTGTGTAATGTATCACTTTATAATGTCTTGTGATCTTGTACAGTACACTTTATATTTTGTCTTGTATCTGTGTAAGTATCACTTTATAAGTTGTTGTATCTGTGTAATGTATCACTTATAAGGTCTTGTATCTGTGTAATGTATCACTTTATAATGTTTCTTGTATCGTGTAATGTATCCTTTATAAGGTCTTGTATCTGTGTAATGTATCACTTTATAACTGTCTTGTATCTGTGTAATGTATCACTTTAATGTCTTGTATCTGTGTAATGATCACTTATAATGTCTTGTATCTGTGTAATGTATTCACTTATAATGTTCTGTATCGTGTAATGTATCACTTTATAATGTTGTCTTGTTATCATTGTAATGTATCCTTTATAATGTCTTGTATCTTGTGTAATGTATCACTTTATAATGTCTTGTATCTATGTAATGTATCACTTTATAATGTCTTGTATCATGTGTAATGTTCACTTATAATGTTCTTGTATCTGTGTAATGTATCACTTTATAATGTTTGTTATCTATGTAATGTATCACTTTATAATGTCTTGTATCTTGTAATGTATCACTTTATAATGTCTTGTATCTGTGTAATGTATCACTTTATAATGTTGTCTTGTATCTATGTAATGTATAACTTTATAATGTCTTGTATCTGTGTAATGTATCACTTTATAATGTTGTCTTGTATCTGTGTAATGTATCACTTTATAATGTCTTGAGGGAACAAACTAGAGGGAACATTGACTAAATAAAAGACCATTATGTGTGCAAGGCAGCTTTTTAAAGTAGCAATTGGGAATATAACATATAAGCACTTTGTATAGAAATCGGAATCGGTTTTGTGTGCGTTATATCTCAGGCTTTCCACATGGCAGATCCTTATTATCCTGTGCTGGTTTGTTTAGGTAATGATTACACGAGAGGATCATGTGATAACTATCCTCCAATCAGATGGTACTCGAATAGTGGATTACGCAGATGGGACCAGAATAACTACCTTCCACCAGACACCGGAATCGCCTCTGTTAGGAGACCACGAGGACACAGGTACCAAGTCAAACCACCCCATAAGTCCTATTAGTTCGCTCATTTACTCAGCTAAATGCGGTTAAATGTTCAGTTACCCTTTAATTTTGCTTAGATTACATTTTTCACTTAAAGGAGCAAATGGTTCGCCATAAAATGAGGGGAAAATGTCATTGTGATTGTTGCTCCTCTTCTTCTTCCCGAGATTCTTTGCTGCTGTTATCACTTTCTGAGCAGTTAGATCTCCCTTCGGCACTAGTCCAATGGGTTTAAATGGGGATTCCATCACCAGATACAGAGAATCATGGGAAATAGTAAACATCATTGATGGAATCCCTTAAAGCTAGGTACACACTATATGATCCTTCCTCCTAACTGAACGTTCGAGGCTTCCGACCGGTTGGCCAGGAGGAAGGACTGTGGTCCATAGAGGATTTTCTGACCCGTCCGATCGTTCTTTCGTCCAAGGAGCCATATAATTATTCGCCCCGACCGACGGAAACACTGAAATGTCAGGCGGTCAAGCCGAATGGTTGTATTGTCTGTACCTAGCTTTAGTTTAAATGATCATTTCCCTACATTCCTTCTGTTTATGTATTTACAAGATTGGATTTTTATCCAGTAAATAATCTCCATACAATGGACAGGAGGTGACCCCCCGTAGCTCTGGCAGAATGCTCAGCGTTATGTCTGTTTTACAGGGGAATTCCCACAATGCACTACTCGGATCGGGGAGTTTGTCCGAGTGGAGAACGCTGACTTTGCCTCCGTGGTGCTGAACTGTGAAGAGGAAACCTGCAGCGCTGTGTTTGGGGATGGCACTGAGGTTCTGGCGAGGCCCCAGGGGATGTACCAGGTACGGTGAATTAATTGTACTGAGCCCGACCTTATCCGTACGATAATAAAGGGAAGATTGTCCTCTGTGCAGGGTAATTATATTTCTACCTCCTCATTGGGCAGGTTCTCCCCGCACAGTCCGGCTGTCTGACCATTAACCAGGACGGCTCTGCTGTGTACTCTCCTCGGACAAGTGTCCAAGCCCCATCCTCATCCAGGAAGGATGTTCCACCAGGAAGTTACATTATGACTCACACATCAGACGTCATCTGTGAGGTTCTGGATCCAGAGGGGAACCTCTTCCAGGTAATTCCGTGGATCACCTGCCACGATACATTATGTAGGGGATCATGAACCTTCCTTATTGTCAACTCACCTTTCACAGGTTACAAAGTTCGATGGGGACTCCTTGTATTAGATTGACTGAATGTGGTGCACTATATAACTGGCTGTTCCACTATAATACTTGGGATTTTGTGTTTAAGTGAACCGGCCTTGGTATGGGAAGGGAAGCAGCACTGAATATATTAAATGAGAAGATTTTCTTCCAGCTGTCGGAGTAGATTGGGACAGAAAGCAGCTTACTACAGTATTGGATGTCAGCTGCAGGCAGAGTGTTAGAGCAACAGACAAAGCTGGGTTGTGATGCTGATTCAGTTATCCATGCAGTAACAGGGTAATGTGGAGGTTGTACACAAGGTGGTGTTAGGGGGAGGGGCTTGGATGTGGATAAGGGAGTGGGTGATTCACAGGTTATTATTGTGTGTCTGTGCCCCGCCCCCCCTTGACCAAGTAAGAGAGCTGAAAAGAAGGTAAAGGAGGGTCAAAGATGGGGGAATGGTAGATTTCAGGTTGGTGGCAATTAATCCTTATTGCTGTGTGATTAGTTGGACAGTTAACATGTCCTTTAAAGTCACGCTGACCAATTTAGCGCGACTTTAATTAGGCAATATTGGCAGCAGGGCAGGTTTCACAAAATTCCTCCTTTTTGTGTTTATTAACCAGACACACTGTGAAGTCTCAGAAACGTGTTTCTTTCATCTCGGACATGCTCAGTTTGGCGCAGTCCAATTATCTTCAAATAGTGAAACCAACTGCGCTGCTCGGAGTCTTCCAATATTTGGTTTTGCTCCATTTTTGTACGACTGCAATTTTGTTGCAAACTGACGGCACTGACCTCATGCAGATTGAAATTTTTTCCCCATAGGTCCTGGTAAACGGGAGCACTTCCGTGCAAATTGCCAGCAGTGATACAGATGAAGAGGAGGAGCATGAGGGGAGGAGCCTGATGGGAGGAGTTACAGAGACACATGAACCTGAGACGTATGATTTACATGTGCCCAGGTACAGTGATTTCATGTTACCCATTAAGACCCAGATTCCTTAATCGTTAAGCAGAACTGGTATAATAACTTCCCCTTTAAACCCAAGAAAAAACACATTACATAGTAACATAGTAATTAAGGTTGAATAAAGACATATGTCCATCAAGTCCAACCTATCCACCCTTTTTTTTATTATTAACCCTTCCTAACAGTTGATCCAGAGGAAGGCAAAAAAAAACAGCTAAAAAGGGGGAAAAAATTCCTTCCTGACTCCAAATGGCAATCGGAATGTATCCGTGGATCAACCAGATCTATATTCATTAATACCAGTAATTCTCAATATTATATAGTATCCCTGTACCAACCAGAACTACAGTATATGCATTAATACCAGTAATTCTCAATATTATATAGATCCCTGTACCAACCAGAACTACAGTATATGCATTAATACCAGTAATTCTAATATTATATAGTATCCCTGTACCAACCAGAACTACAGTATAGTATTAATACCAGTAATTCTCAATATTATATAGTATCCCCGTACCAACCAGACTACAGTATATGTATTAAACCAGTAATTCTAATATTATATAGATCCCCGTACCAACCAGAACTACAGTATAGTTATTAATACCAGTAATTCTCAATATTATATAGTATGCCCGTACCAACCAGAACTACAGTATGTGTATTAATACCAGTAATTCTAAATATATATTATCCCCGTACCAACCAGAACTACAGTATATGTATTAATACCAGTAATTCTCAATATTATATAGTATCCTGTACCAACCAGAACTACAGTATATGTATTATACAGTAATTCTCAATATTATATAGTATCCCTGTACCAACCAGAACTACAGTATATGTATTAATACCAGTAATTCTCAATATTATATAGTATCCGCTACCAACCAGAACTACAGTATATGTATTAATACCAGTAATTCTCAATAATATAGTATCCCTGTACCAACCAGAACTACAGTGTATGTATAATACCAGTAATTCTCAATATTATATAGTATCCCTGTACCAACCAGAACTACAGTAATGATTAATACCAGTAATTCTCAATATTATATAGTATCCCTGTACCAACCAGAACTACAGTATATGTATTAATACCAGTAATTCTCAATATTATATAGTATCCCCGTACCAACCAGAACTACAGTATATGTATTAATACCAGTAATTCTCAATATTATATAGTATCCCTGTACCAACCAGAACTACAGTATATGTATTAATACCAGTAATTCTCAATATTATATAGTATCCCTGTACCAACCAAACTACAGTATATGATTAATACCAGAATTCTCAATATTATATAGTATCCCTGTACCAACCAGAAACTACAGTATATGTATTAATACCAGTAATTCTCAATAATATAGTATCCCCGTACCAACCAGAACTACAGTATATGTATTAATACCAGTAATTCTCAATATTATAGTATCCCGTACCAACCAGAACTACAGTATATGTATTAATACCAGTAGTTCTCAATATTATATAGTATCCTGTACCAACCAGAACTACAGTATATGTATTAATACCAGTAATTCTAAATATTATATAGTATCCTGTACCAACCAGAACTACAGTATATGTATTAATACCAGTAATTCTCAATATTATATAGTACCCTGTACCAACCAGAACTACAGTATATGTATTAATACCAGTAGTTCTCAATATTATATAGTATCCCTGTACCAACCAGAACTACAGTATATGTATTAATAACAGTATTCTCAATATTATATAGTAATCCCTGTACCAACCAGAACTACAGTATATGTATTAATACCAGTAGTTCTCAATTTATATAGTATCTCCGTACCAACCAGAACTACAGTATATGTATTAATAACAGTAATTCTCAATATATATGTATCCCCGTACCAACCAGAACTACAGTATATGTATTAATACCAGTAGTTCTCAATATTATATAGTATCCCTGTACCAACCAGAACTACAGTATATGTATTAATAACAGTAATTCTCAATATTATATAGTATCCCTGTACCAACCAGAACTACAGTATATGATTAATACCAGTAGTTCTCAATATTATATTATCCCTGTACCAACCAGAACTACAGTATATGTATTAATAACAGTAATTCTCAATATTATATAGTATACCCGTACCAACCAGAACTACAGTATATGTATTATATAAACCAATAATTAATAGTATTAAACATATACTGTATTTTAATACCAGTAGTTCTCAATATTATATAGTATCCCTGTACCAACCAGAACTACAGTATATGATTAATACCAGTAGTTCTCAATATTATATGTATACCTGTACCAACCAGAACTACAGTATAGTATAATACCAGTATTCTCTATTATATAGTATCCCTGTACCAACCAGAACTACAGTATATGTATTAATACCAGTAATTCTCAATATTATAAGTATCACTGTACCAACCAGAACTACAGTATATGTATTAATACCAGTAGTTCTCAATATTATTAGTATCCCTGTACCACCAGAACTACAGTATATGTATTAATACCAGTAGTTCTCAATATTATATAGTATCCCTGTACCAACCAGAACTACAGTATATGTATTAATACCAGTAATTCTCAATATTATATAGTATCACTGTACCAACCAGAACTACAGTATATGTATTAATACCAGTAGTTCTCAATATTATATAGTATCCCCGTACCAACCAGAACTACAGTATATGTATTAATACCAGTAATTCTCAATATTATATAGTATCCCCGTACCAACCAGAACTACAGTATATGTATTAATACCAGTAGTTCTCAATATTATATAGTATCCTGTACCAACCAGAACTACAGTATATGTATTAATACCAGTGTTCTCAAATTATATAGATCTCTGTACCAACCAGAACTACAGTATATGTATTAATACCAGTAATTCTCAATATCATATAGTATCCGTACCAACCAGAACTACAGTATATGCATTAATACCAGTAATTCTCAATATTATATAGTATCCCCGTACCAACCAGAACTACAGTATATGCATTAATACCAGTAATTCTCAATATATATAGTATCCCCGTACCAACCAGAACTACAGTATATGTATTAATACCAGTAATTCTCAATATTATATAGTATCCCCGTACCAATCAGAACTACAGTATATGCATTAATACCCAGTAATTCTCAATATATTATAGTATCCCCCGTACCAACCAGAACTACAGTATAGTATTAATACCAGTAATTCTCAATATTATATAGTATCCTGTACCAACCAGAACTACAGTATATGATTAATACCAGTAATTCTCAATATTATATAGTATCCCCCCGTTCCAACCAGAACTACAGTATACATTTAATACCAGTAATCTCCAATATTATAGCATCCCCGTACCAACCAGAACTACAGTATATGTATTAATACAAGTAATTCTCAATATTATATAGTATCCCGTACCAACAGAACTAGAGTATATGTATTAATACCAGTAGGTCTGCTTGCAGCACTTGCACATCATGGAAGTTTCCAAAGCTCTGCTAGTTTAGTGTCATCAGCAAACACAGAGACCTTGCTCTCAATGCCCCCTTCTAAGTCATTTATAAACAGTATTAAACAGAAGTGGCCCCGCTACAGAACCCTGAGGGGCCCCACTTAGAACTTTACCCACATAGATGTAGCTCCATTTACCACCACTCCCTGCCCTCTCCCTACCATAATGACTATGTTACTTTGTATCGTGATGTCGACATTATGGACACAGTTGTTGGTGTTGGCGAATGAGTGTCCCCCTATTGGTGACAATGACTGTACGTCCAGCCCTGTTATGTTGACTTGGTTCCCTTTACCCAGGTTTTTCATGGTTAACGCTGATGGTTCTGGTGGTGAGATTCTGCGCAATCGAGAAGTTGAAGATTTCTTAGCTTCCTGTTATTGGACCGGGCAACCGCCGTGATACAGGAGCCTAAACAGGAGCGCCAGGTGGGTGATGAAACCGCGATCCTAATCTCTAATAAAACGTATATAATATAGAAAACAGAATGTACAATGTGTCAGACATGATATAAATACAGATGTTCGTGCGCAGCACATATATGTTTGTAGAAACATGTACACGCCAACATCAGCGGAGTCATTAACGTGTCTCTGTTTGATATCCAGGGTGTCCAGAGCATCACTGTCCTGAAGCCATTTTCAGACACATCTCCATGGATTGTGAAGAAAGAATTAAATAGCCTGGTTCCCCCGAACCTTGTATCGCGCCCCCTGGACAGTTCCCCCCGGTAGAGGTAATGTACGGATCCCTGCTTTGTGCTTGTGTCAGCAACATTCATTTTGGCGATTTTGGTTATTGCTGTTAAAGGACATCTGTACTGAAAATTGGTTACGTTAAATTGGCCATAAACTGGAAACTATAATCCTTCCAACACACCACTGTATCATTATTTTGTTGATCTGCCCCCTATTTCTTTAGATATCCAATCTAAAACGTTTTATATTTTCAGCTGTCAATCAGGCTCCTTGCTCTCATAAACCAATTTCTGTGAGTAGTTTTACGTAACTGGAATGGTGACAGAGATTTGACAGTTGGAATGCTGTATGCTGTGTGCAGGCTTGACAGTTGGTTTGTGGGGGAAAAGTCAGGTCAGATGGAAGTGGGGTGGTTAAAAGAGGGAGTGTGCTGATTGAAGGCATGCAGTAACACACGCAAATTAGAGTAAGTGCTACTTACATGTATTCAATTATAGATTAAGATTATTTTTTTCAGTATAGTGTCCCTTTAAAGCAACACTAAACCCCTAAAAAGAACTATGTCCCATTCGTTTCTTTTATTCACAGGGAGGTGAGAACGCTTATTCTCACCTCCCTGTGAATAATAGGACACTCGGGAGACCTGGAACTTACCTTACCCGCCGCTTCCACTCGCAGCCGCTCCTTCACGGACAGCCGCTCGGTCCCGACCACGCGCCCTATTTTAGCGCAGCGCGCCCAATACAAAAGATAGGGCGCGCGATCTGGAGAGACAGCTGTTCAGTGAAGGAGCGGCTGCGAGTGAGCGGCGGGTAGTAAGTTCCAGGTCCCCGAGCGTAATATTATTCACAGGGAGGGGGGAATAAGCGTTCTCACTCCCTGTGAATAATAGAAACGAATGGCAAATAGTTCTTTTTAGGGGTTTATGACTAAACACGTATTTCCTAATATATAGCTCAGATGTTCTTAAAGGAATGTACACTGAAAAGGTGATTTAACCTCATTTCAATATATAAACGAGTCCATGTAAGCAGCACTTATTCTGTTGAGTTTTGTGTGCTGCATGACTTCAATACAGTACTTGTTTTGCTCAATCTCAGTTCCCCATCCCCCTGCCAGACTATATGATTCTCTGTGTGGGCAAGTATGCTCAGTAATCCCTATGAGGCAGCATTGGGAGAGGGAATTTCCCACCATGCAGTTCATGAACCAACTGAACCAACACCATTCCAGCTACAGCACAGCTATGCATAGAAACGTTTATGATAATGTTGCACTTGATTGACAGCTGAACTGTAAGATGTTTGGATATCTAAAGAAATATGGGACAGATCAACCAAAAAAATGGTGCAGTGGTACAGTGAGATTTGGGAAGAAGTATAGTTTCCAGTAATGAGCAATTTAAAAAGAAAACAAAAAAATCAGTGTACATATCCTTTAATATAGTGAATTACTTTCTAATTACTTTCTAATTAACCTGTTTAATTCATCTGCAGTTATTTTCATTTTCATAAAAGGCGGAACAAAATATCTTATTGGACAGACTCTCTCTTTCTCTCCCAGGGTACTGAGCCCAGTTCCCATAATAAAACCCTATAATTATCCCATAATAATCCTATAATAATCTCATAATAATACCACAATACCCACAATTTTCGGGCCTGAAACCCAACCCAACACGCTTTGAGTCTTTCAAACCCACTTTGAGTCTAGTAGATCCCTAGTACATTGTACAGGCAGGGTGATCCCTCTCCCATCAACACCAAGTAAAGGAAACGTATCTATATAATATATCCCTATTGTCCCCAACTACCTACCCATGGACCTCTACTGTCCCCAACTTCTACCTACCCATGGGCTTTACTGTCCCCAACTTCTACCTACCCATGGGCTTCTACTGTCCCCAACTTCTACCTACCATGGGCTTCTACTGTCCCCAACTTTTACCTGCCCGGGCCTCTACTGTCCCCAACTATTACCTTCCCAGGGCCTCTACTCTGCCCCAACTTTTACCTGCCCATGGGCCTCTACTCTCCCCTAACTTTTATCTGCCCATGGGCCTCTACTCTCCCCCAACTTTTATACTGCCCATGCCCTGGGATCTACTCTCCCCCAACTTTTACCTGCCCATGGGCCTCTACTCTCCCCTAACTTTACCTGCCATGGGCCTCTACTCTCCCCCAACTTTTACCTGCCCATGGGCCCTCTACCTCCCCCAACTTTTACCTGCCCATGGGCCTCTACTCTCCCCCAACTTTTACCTTCCCATGGGCCTCTACTCTCCCCCAACTTATCTGCCCATGGGCCTCTACTCTCCCCCAACTTTTACCTGCCCATGGGCCTCTACTCTCCCCCAACTTTTACCTGCCCATGGCCTCTACTCTCCCCTAACTTTTACCTGCCCATGGGCCTCTACTCTCCCCCAACTTTACCTTCCCATGGGCCTCTACTCTCCCCCAACTTTTACCTGCCCATGGGCCTCTACTCTCCCCCATTTTTTACCTGCCCATGGGCCTCTACTCTCCCCCAACTTCTCTACCTGCCCATGGGCCTCTACTCTCCCAACATTTACCTGCCCATGGGCCTCTACTCTCCCCCAACTTCTACCTGCCCATGGCCTCTACTCTCCCCAACTTTTACCTGCCCATGGGCCTCTACTCTCCCCCAACTTTTACCTGCCCATGGGCCTCTACTCTCCCCCAAACTTTTACCTGCCCATGGGCCTCTACTCTCCCCCACTTTACTGCCCTGGGCTCTCCCCTAACTTTTACCTGCCCATGGGCCTCTACTCTCCCCCAACTTTTACCTGCCCATGGGCCTCTACTCTCCCCCAACTTTTACCTGCCCATGGGCCCTCTACTCTCCCCCAACTTTTACCTTGCCCATGGCCTCTACTCTCCCCCAACTTTTACCTGACCCATGGGCCTCTACTCTCCCCCAACTTTTACCTGCCCATGGGCCTCTACTCTCCCCCACTTTTACCTGCCCATGGGCCTCTACTCTCCCCTAACTTTTACCTGCCCATGGGCCTCTATCTTCCCCCAACTTTTACCTGCCCATGGGCCTCTACTCTCCCCCAACTTTTACCGGCCCATGGGCCTCTACTCTCCCCCAACTTTTAACTTCCCTGCGGCTCTACTCTCCCACTTTTACCGCCCAGGGCCTCTACTCTCCCCATTTACCTGCTGGCCTTACTCTCCCCCAACTTCTACCTGCCCATGGGCCTCTACTCTCCCCAACTTTTACCTGCCCATGGGCCTCTACTCTCCCCAACTTTTACCTGCCCACGGGCCTCTACTCTCCCCAACTTCTACCTGCCCACGGGCCTCTACTCTCCCCAACTTTACCCTGCCCACGGGCCTCTACTCTCCCCAACTTTTACCTGCCCACGGGCCACTTCTCGTGTCCCCAACTTCTACTAACCCATGGGCTTCTACTGTCCCCAACTTCTACCTACCCATGGGCTCCTACTGTCCCCAACTCTACCTACCGTGGGCTTCTACTGTCCCCAACTTCTACTTACCCATGGGCCTCTACTGTCCCCAACTTCTACCTACCCATGGGCTTCTACTGTCCCCAACTATTACCTACCCATGGGCTCCTACTGTCCCCAACTTCTACCTACCCATGGGCCTCTACTGTCCCCAACTTCTACCTACCCATGGGCTTCTACTGTCCCCAAACTCTACCTACCCATGGGCTTTTACTGTCCACACTTTTACCTGCCCATGGGCCTCTACGTCCCCAACATTACCCCATGGCGCTACTCTGCCCCCAACTTTTACCGCCCAAGGGCTCTACTCTCCCCCAATTTACCTGCCGTGGGCCTCTCTCCTCCCCCAACTTTTACCTGCCCATGGGCCTCTACTCTCCCCCACCTTTTACCTGCCCATGGGCCTCTACTCTCCCCAACTTTTACCTGCCCATGGGCCTCTACTCTCCCCCATTTTTTACCTGCCCATGGGCCTCTACTCTCCCCAACTTTTACCTGCCCATGGGCCTCTACTCTCCCAACTTTACCTGCCATGGGCCTCTAGTCTCCCCAACTTTTACCTGCCCATGGGCCTCTACTCTCCCCAACTTTTACCTGCCCATGGGCCTCTACACTCTCCCCCAACTTCTACCTGCCCATGGGCCTCTACTCTCCCCAACATTTACCTGCCCATGGGCCTCTACTCTCCCCCAACTTCTACCTGCCATGGGCCTCACTCTCCCAACTTTTAACCTGCCCATGGGCCTCTACTTCCCCCAACTTTTACCTGCCATGGGCCTCTACTCCCCCCAACTTTACCTGCCCATGGGCCTCTACTCTCCCCCAACTTTTACCTGCCCATGGGCCTCTACTCTCCCCTAACTTTTACACTGCCCATGGGCCTCTACTCTCCCCAACTTTTACCTGCCCAGGGCCCTCTACTCTCCCCCAACTTTTACCTGCCCATGGGCCTCTACTCTCCCCCCCAACTTTTACCTTCCCATGGGCCTCTACTCTCCCCCAACTTTTATCTGCCCATGGGCCTCTACTCCCCCAACTTTACCTGCCCATGGGCCTCCTACTCTCCCCCATTTTTACTGCCTGGGCCTCTACTCTCCCCAACTTTTACCTGCCCATGGGCCTCTACTCTCCCCAAAATTTACCTGCCCATGGGCCTCTACTCTCCCCAACTTCTACCTGCCCATGGGCCCTACTCTCCCCCAACTTTTACCTGCCCATGGGCCTCTACTCTCCCCAACATTTACCTGCCCATGGGCCTCTACTCTCCCCCAACTTTTACCTGCCCATGGGTCTACTCTCCCCCCAACTTTTACTTGCCCAGGGCCTCTAACTCTCCCCAACTTTTACCTGCCCATGGGCCTCTACTCTCCCCCAACATTTACCTGCCCATGGGCCTCTACTCTCCCCAACTTTTACCTGCCCATGGGCCTCTACTCTCCCCCAACTTTACCTACCCATGGGCCTCTACTCTCCCCCACTTTATCTGCCCATGGGCCTCTACTCTCCCCCAACTTTTACCCGGCCCATGGCTCTACTCTCCCCAAACTTTTACTGCCCATGGGCCTCTACTTCCCCTAACTTTACCTGCCCGTGGGCCTCTACTCTCCCCCAACTTTTACCTGCCCATGGGCCTCTACTCTCCCCCAACTTTTACCTGCCATGGGCCTCTACTCCCCCAACTTTACCTCCCATGGCCTCTACTCTTCCCCACTTTACCTGCCCATGGGCCTCTACTCTCCCCAATTTTTACCTGCCCATGGGCCTCTACTCTCCCCAACATTTACCTGCCCATGGGCCTCTACTCTCCCCCAACTTCTACCTGCCCCATGGGCCTCTACTCTCCCCCAACATTACCTGCCCATGGGCCTCTACTCTCCCAACTTCTACCTGCCCATGGGCCTCTACTCTCCCCAACATTTACCTACCCATGGGCCTCTACTCTCCCCCAACTTTTACCTGCCCATGGGCCTCTACTCTCCCCCAACATTTACCTGCCCATGGGCCTCATACTCTCCCCAACTTTTACCTGACCCATGGGCTCTACTCTCCCCAACTTTTACCTCCCATGGCGCCTACTCTCCCCAACTTCTACCTGCCCATGGGCCTCTACTCTCCCCCAACAGTACCTGCCCATGGGCCTCTACTCTCCCCAACATTTACCTACCCATGGGCCCTCTACTCTCCCCCAACTTTTACCTGCCCATGGGCCTCTACTCTCCCCAACTTTTACCTGCCCATGGGCCTCTACTTTCCCCCAACTTTTACCTGCCCATGGGCCTCTACTCTCCCCCCAACTTTTACTGCCCATTGGCCTCCTACTTCCCCCAACTTTACCTGCCCCATGGGCCCTCTACTCTCCCCAACTTTACCTACCCATGGGCCTCTACTCTCCCCAACTTTTACCTACCCATGGGCCTCACTCTCCCAAACTTTTACTGCACCATGGGCCTCTACTCTCCCCCAACTTTTACCTCCCATGGGCTCTACTCTCCCCCAATTTACCATACCCATGGGCCTTACTACTCTCCCCAACTTACCTCCCATGGGCCTCTACTCTCCCCAACATTTACCTGCCCATGGGCCTCTACTCTCCCCAACATTACTACCCGGGCCTCTACTCTCCCCAACATTACCTATACCATGGGCCTCTACTCTCCCCCAACTTTACCTGCCCATGGGCCTCTACTTCCCCAACTTTTACCTACCCATGGGCCTCTACTCTCCCCAACTTTTACCTACCCATGGGCCTCTACTCTCCCCAACTTCTACCTGCCCATGGGCCTCTACTCTCCCCCAACATTTACCTGCCATGGCTCTACTTCCCCACCATTTACATACCCATGGGCCTCTACTCTCCCAACTTTACCTGCCCATGGGCCCTCTACTCCCCCCAACTTCTACCTGCCCTGGGCCTCTACTACTCCCCAATCTTTTACCTGCCCATGGGCCTCTACTCTCCCCAAAACTTACCCTACCCCATGGGGCCTCTACTCTCCCCCACATTACACTACCCGTGCCTCTACTCTCCCCACATTTACCTACCCATGGGCCTCTCTACTCTCCCCCCAACATTACCTGCCCATTGGGCCTCTACTCTCCCCCAACATTTACCTGCCCATGGGCCTCTACTCTCCCCTAACATTTAACCTACCATGGGCCTCTACTCTCCCCCAACTTTTTACAGCCCATGGCATCTACTCTCCCAACTTTACCTGCCCATGGGCCCTACTTTTCCCCAACATTTACCTGCCCATGGGCCTCTAACTCATCCTCAACTTTACCTCCCATGGGCCTCTCTCTCCCCAACTTTACCACCCATGGGCCTCTACTCTCCCCCAACTTTACCTGCCCATGGCCTCTCACTCTCCCAAATTTACTGCCATGGGCCTCTACTCTCCCCCAACTTTACCTACCATGGGCCTTCTCTCCCCAACATTTACCTCCCATGGGCCTCTACTCTCCCCAACTTCTACCGAGCCATGGGCCTCACTATCCCCCAACTTTACTACCATGGGCCTCTATCTCCCTCCCCAACATTTTACCTACCATGGGCCTTACTCTCCCCAACCTTTACCACGCATGGGCCCTCTATCTCCCCAACTTCTACCTGCCCATGGCCTTTCTCCCCCCAACATTTACCTGCCCATGGGCCTCTACTCTCCCCAACATTACCTGCCCATGGGCCTCTACTCTCTCCCCCAACATTTACCTACCCATGGGCCTCTACTATCCCCAACATTTACCTACCCATGGGCCTCTACTCTCCCAACTTTTACCTACCCATGGGCCTCTAATCTCCCCCAACTTCTACCTGCCCATGGGCCTTACTCTCCCCAATTTTTACCTGCCCATGGGCCTCTACTCTCCCCAACATTTACCTACCCATGGGCCTCTACTCTCCCCAACTTCTACCTGCCCATGGGCCTCTACTCTCCCCCAACTTTTACCTACCCATGGGCCTCTACTCTCCCAACATTTACCTACCCATGGGCTCTACATCCCCAAACATTCTTACTCCCATGGGCCTCTACTCTCCCCCAACATTTACCTGCCCATGGGCTCTACTCTCCCCAACTTTCCCCACTACTCCCCCACTTTACCTGCCCATGGCCCTTACTCTCCCCCAACTTACCTGCCCTGGGCCTCTACTCCCCCAATTTTACCTCCCATGGGGCCTCTACTCTCCCCAACTTTACATACCCATGCGGCTCTACTCTCCCCCACATTTACGCTTACCCCATGGCCTCTACTCTCCCAAACTTACCTACCATGGGCCTCTACTATCCCCCAACATTACCCATGGGCTCTACTCTCCCCCAACTTTTACCTGCCCATGGGCCTCTACTCTCCCCAACATTTACCTACCCATGGGCCTCTACTCTCCCCAACTTTTACCTCCCATGGGCCTCTACTCTCCCCAACATTTTACCTGCCCATGGCCTCTACCTCCGCCCAACTTTTACACTGCCCATGGGCCTCTACTCTCCCCAATTTACCTGCCCATGGGCCTCTACTCTCCCCAAACTTTTAATACCATGGGCCCTCCTCTCCCCCAACTTTTACCTGCCATGGGCCTCTACTCTCCCACACTTTACCGCCCATGGGCCTCTACTCTCCCCAAACTTTACCTCCCATGGGCCTCTACTCTCCCCAAACATTTACCTACCCATGGGCTCTACTCTCCCCCAACTTTACCTGCCCATGGGCCTCTACTCTCCCCAATGATACAAATTAAATGAACCCCTCCCATGGGCCTCTACTCTCCCCAACATTTACCTACCCATGGGCCTCTACTCTCCCCAACATTTACCTGCCCATGGGCTCTACTCTCCCACACACCCACTCCCACACCTTTAACTACCCATGGCCTCTACCTCTCCCCCAACATTTACCTCCCAGGGCTCTACTCTCCCCAACATAATTTACCTACCCATGGGCTCTATCTCCCCAACATTTACCTGACCATGGGCCTTACTCTCCCCCAACTATTACACTGCCCATGGGCCTTACTCTCACCCAACAGTTACTCACCCTTGCCTCTACTCTCCCCAAACTTTACTTCCCATGGGCTCTACTCTCCCCAACTTTTAACTACCATGGGCCATCTACTTCCCAACATTACCTACCCATGGGCCTCTACTCTCCCCCAATAACCTCCCTCTTTACTACACCCCATAAGAGGTATAAAAAACATAGGCTCGACTCCCCAAACTTTTACCTACCCATGGGCTCTACTCTGCCCCAAATTCTATGCCATGGGCCTCTACTCTCCCCCAACATTTACCTGCCCATGGGCCTCTACTCTCCCCAACATTTACCTGCCCATGGGCCTCTACTCTCCCCAACATTTACTACCCATGGGTTATCCCCACAACAATTTCTCCATAGGCTCTACTCTCCCCAACATTTACTACCCATGGCCCTACTCTCCCCAACATATACCCAAATACACTTGGCGCCTCTACATTCCCCTATACATTTTACTCTACCCATGGGTCCTCTACTCTCCCCAACATTTACCTACCCATGAGGACGAATAGATGTGATACTCATCCCCAACATTATACTACCCATGGCCTTCACTCGTCCCCCAACATTAGTACATATGACCATGGGACTCTCTACTCATCCACCCAACAGTATACCTACCCATGGGCCTATACTTATAAAGTACCCACCACCTAGATACGACCTGCCCTATGGGCCTCTACTCTCCACTTCAAACTGCCAAGGCCTCTATCTCATATTTTCCAATGTAGATAACAGAAAGTTTTTCAAACAACTATTTCCTTCGATACGTTATAGTTTACTGAGAACGTATTGAAAACTTTATAATTTACTAGTTATAGGTATTGATAATTGAATATACCAGTTACTAATGCGAGATCCTGGGATAGCGTCTCCCTTCTTAGGAATATCAGTGATATATTGATGCGTGGTATAATAGATTATCATTGCCTACACTATGGATTATAATCACATGTATACAGTCCCTTGATTTAAGAAGAGTACAGGGCCCCAGGGCATGGAATATGAAGGGACTTACATTGTCCAAGCAGAAGTTAAAACTTACCCTTCATTACTACAATGTCCCAGCATACACTACAGATCCACAGTTTTGCCCGAGTTATGAGCAATCCATGAATGAGCTAGTAGAAACCAACTGTATAAGGAACATGATAGTCAGCTGGGACTTTACACGTAGAGATACAGAACCAGCCTGTCATATACATAATTATACAGTAATACACTAAGGTCTATAAGGAATTATCCACTATAGAATGATACCAGATCACAGTCTATAGGGATGATACACATAAGGATACAGATACAGCTTTTAATAAGTTATGTGATTATCCACTGATACAGTATACATATAGTGTTTATAAGGTATATCCACTAATACAGATACAGTCTATAAGTATATCCACCTGTAACAGTACACAGTATATAAGGATATCACTAACAGATAAGTCTAAGGTATATCCAGATACCGATACACAGTCTATAAGGATATCCACTAATACAGATACAGTTATAGTGTAATCACTGATACAGATACCAGTTCTATAAGGTATATCCACTGATACAGATACACAGTTATAAGTATATCCACTAATACAGATACATCATAAGGTATATCCACTGATACAGATACAGTCTATAGGTACCACTAATACAGATAAGTTATAGTATATCACTTAATACAGATATACGTCTATAAGGTATATCCACTAATACAGATACAGTTTATAAGGCTATACACCAATACAGATACAGTCTATAAGGTATATCTACTATACAGGAACACAGTTTATAAGGTATATCCACTTATCAGATACATCTTATCTATAGGTATATCACTATCCGTACCGTTTATAAGTATATCCACTATACTCAGATCACAGTCATAAGGTATCCACTGATACAGATACACCAGTTTTAAGGTATATCCACTGATACAGATACACAGTTATAAGGTATATCCACTGATGATACAGAGTACACAGTTATAAGGTAATCACTGATACAGATACACAGTTTATATGGTATATCCACATACAGATATACAGATAACACAGTTATAAGGTATATCCACTGATACAGATAACAGTTTATAAGGTATACCACTGATTACAGATACACGCTAAGGTAATCCATGATACAGCAACAGTTTATAAGTGTATATCCATGATACAGCTACACAGTTATAAAGGTATATCCACTGATACAGATACACAGTCTATAAGGTAGTATACACTGATACAGATACACAGTTTATAAGGTATTATCCACTGATACAGATACACGTTTATAAGGATATATCCACTATACAGATACACAGTTTATAAGGTATATCCACTGATACAGTACACAGTTTATAAGGTATATCCACTGATACAGATACACAGTTTATAGGTATCCACTGATACAGATTACACAGTTATAAGGTATATCCAATGATACAGATACACAGTTATAAGGTATATCCACTATACGGATACAGTCTATAAGGTTATCACACTGATACGATACCAGTTCATAAGGTAGTTATCCACTTATACAGATACACACGGTTATAAGGTATTATATCCACTGATACAGATACACAGTTTATAAGGTATATACACTGATACAGATAACAGTTTATAAGGGTATATCCACTGATACAGCAACACAGTTTATAAGGTATATCCACTGATACAGATACACGTTATAAGGTATATCCACTGATACAGTACACAGTTTATAAGGTATCCACTGATACAGATACAGTCTATAAGGTATATCCACTGATACAGAGATACACAGTTTATAAAGGTTATCCACTGATACAGATACACAGTTATAAGGTATATCCACTGATACAGATACACGTTTATAAGGTATATCCATTGATTACAGATACACAGTTTATAAGTATATCCACTAATACAGATACAGTCTATAAGGTATATCCACTGATACAGATACACAGTTAAAGGTATATCCACTATACAGATACAGTTTATAAGGTATATCCACTATACAGATACGTTAAGGTGATATCACTGATACAGATACAGTTATAAGGTATATCCCACTATACAGAACAGTATATAAGGATCATATGAGATTACTTACAGATACAAAGTTTATAAGGTATATCCAGATAAAACAGATACAGTTATTAAGGTATATCCACTGATACAGATACAGTTCTAAAGGTATATCCAACTGATACAGATACAGTTATAGGTATATCCACTGATACAGATACACAGTTTATAAGGTTATATCACTGAACAGATAACAGTTTATAAGGTATATCACTGATACAGGATACCACAGTTTATAAGGTATATCCACTGTACAGATACACAGTTTCAATATATGGATATCCACTGATACAGATACACAGTTATAAGGTATATCCACTGTTACAGATACACAGTTTATAAGGATATCCACTGATACAGATACACAGTTTATAAGGTATATCCAGCTGATACAGACTACACAGTTTATAAGGATATCCAATGATAAGATACAAGTTTATAAGGATATCCACTGATACAGATACACCGTTTATAAGGTATATCCACTGATACAGATACACAGTTTATAAGGTATATCAACTGATACAGAGATACACAGTTTATAAGGTACAGATACAGATAGCATAGCCATTACAGACATAGGTATATATGATTAGCTAGCAGCCTCTAGTTATCCAACTGATACAGATTTTTAACCAAAACAGTTTATAGGTATATCACTGATACAGATACAGTCTATAAGGTATATCCACTGATACAGATACACAGTTTATAAGGTTTATCCACTGATACAGATACACAGTTTATAAGGTATATCCACTTATACAGATACACCGTTTATAAGGTATATCCACTGATACAGATACACCGTTTATAAGGTATATCCACTGGTACAGATACACCGTTTATAACTTGGTATTTCCACTGATACAGATACACAGTTTATAAGGTATATCCACTGATACAGGTACACAGTTTATAAGGTATATCCACTGATACAGGTACACAGTTTATAAGGTATATCCACTGATACAGATACACAGTATTTAAGGTATATCCACTGATACAGATACACAGTTTATAAGGTATAATATCCACTGATACAGATACACAGTTTATAAGGTATATCCACTGATACAGATATATAGTTTATAAGGTATATCCACTGATACAGATACACAGTTTATAATGTATATCCACTGATACAGATACAGTTTATAAGGTATATCCACTGGTACAGATACACAGTTTATAAGGTATATCCATTGATACAGATACACAGTCTATAAGGTATATCCACTGATACAGATACACAGCTTATTAGGTATATCCACTGATACAGATACGCAGTTTATAAGGTATATCCACTGATACAGATACGCAGTCTATAAGGTATATCCACTGATACAGATACACAGTTTATAAGGTATATCAATGATACAGAACACAGTTTATAAGGTTACTTGTTATTCAATGATACAGATACGAATCTATAAGGTTATATCCCATGATATAGATACACGTCTGTAAGGTAATATATAAGTTTTATACAGCGGTAATGACAAGGCATGAAGGAAGGAGGCAGAAACTATCAGCATGGAAATTAAAGACCCCAAGCCTGAAAATTCTGCCTGACTTGTTCTAAAGCTGATTGGTGAAGGTATTCTGTCTCACCACAATTCACTGACTTAAAACCTTTCTCCATAGAGCTGTTGTGTCGTGACCTTCCAGTATGAGTTACCGGGGACGGTACCACAGGCCTTTCATTATAATGACAGTGATCCAGTAACAGTGAGTTATACAAGTAAATGCAGTGAAAGGTGGGTGTACCGTGTTAGCCAGTAAAAAATGTTTACAGGGTAACCTTTTGAAATACAACTAACACGCGTGGTTATAAAGGTGATACCTTTATTGGGTAAATAAGATAACCTAGCAGCTTTCCGAAAACACCTAGTTCCTATTAAAGTGGTATAAAGGTGATCCCTTTATGGGTAACGAAGATAACCATGCAGCTTTCCGAACATCCTAGTTCCTATAAAGTGAATAAAGGTGATACCATTATGGTAACTAAGATAATCATAGCAAGCTTTCTGAACATTCTAGTTCCTCTAAAGTGGTTATTAAAGGTGATTACCTTTATTGGGTAACTAAGATAATATAGCAAGCTTTCCGACACATCCTAGTTTATAAAGTGGTATATAAGGTGTGATACCTTATTGGGAACTAAGATAACCATAGCAGCTTCCAAAATCCTAGTTCTATTAAAAGTGTTATAAGTTGATGCCTTTATTGGGTAAACTAAGATAACCATAGCAAGCTGTCCGAACATCCGAGTTCCTATAAAGTGGTATAAAGGTGTGTGATATGGGTGATACCTTTTATTGGGTAACTAAGATAACCTAGCAAGCTTTCCAAAATCCTAGTTCCTTATAAAGTGTTATAAAGGTGAACCTTTATTGGGTAACTAAGATAACCATAGCAAGCTTTCGAACATCCTAGTTCTTATAAGTGTATAAAGGTGATCCGTATGGGTAACGAAATAGAGAACCATAGAAGCTTTCCGAAACTTCTAGTTCTATAAAGGGTATAAAGGTGATACCTTTATTGGGAATAAGATAATCATAGCATAGCTTTCGAAATGCCGAGTCCCTATAACGTGGTATAAAAAGGTGATACCTTTATTGGTAACTTAAGTAATCATAGCAAGCTTTCCGAAATCCAGTTCCTATAAAGTGGTATAAAGGTGTAACCTTATTGCTAAACAAGATACACCATAGCAGCTTTCCGAACATTTAGTTCCTTAAAGTGGTTATAAAGGGATACCTTTATTGGTAACTAGATAATTCATAGCAAGCTTTCCGAAATCTAGTTCCTATAAAGTCGGTTATATTAAAGTGTGATACTAAATGTTGGCTAACTAAGATAACCTAGAAAGTTTCCCGAAACATTCTAGGTACTATTATAAGTGGTATAAAGGTGATTACCTTTATGGTAACTAAGATTACCATAGGCAAGCTTTCAAACAACATTCAGTTCCTATAAAGGGGTTATAAAGGTCGATCCCTTTATTGGATTAACTACGATAATCATAGCAAGCTTTCCAAACTTAAGTTGCCTATAAAAGGTGGTATAAAAGGTTTGATTACCTTATTGGATAACTAAGATAATCCATAGAAGAGCTTTCCAAAACATTTCTAGTTCCTATAAAGTGGTGATAAGGTTGATACTTTATTGGTAATAAGATAATCATAGCAAGCTTTCACCAAACATTCTAGTTCCTATAAAGGTGGTATATAAAGGTCATACTTTATTGGATAACTAAGATAATCGAGCACAGCGTTACCAACATTACTAGTTCCTATAAAGTGGTTATAAATTGATTACCTTTATTGGATAACTAAGATCTCATAGCAAGCTTCCGAACATCCTCGTTCCTATTAAAGGGTATAAAGGTGATACCTTATGGGTAACTAGATAACCATAGCAGCTTTTCCGAACATCCTAGTTACTATAAATGGGTTGATAAAGGTGATGATACCTTATTGGGGAACTAAGTACCATGCAAAAGCTTGCAGAAACATCCTAGTCCATTACAATGATAAAGGTTGACACCTTCTATTGGGTAAAATAAGAAGACCCATAGCAAGCTTTCAGAACATTCTAGTTCCTTATAAGTTGGTCTAAGGGTGATACCTTTATGCGTAACTAGATAACACCATAGCAAGCTTCCCAACATCTAGTTCCTAATAAAGTGGTATAAAGGTGATACCTTTTATGGGTAACTCTAAGATAATTCATAGCAAGTTTCCGAAACATTTAGTTCCTATAAGTGGATAAGGTGATTACCCTTATTGGTAACTAAGATAATCATAGCAAGCTTTTTTCAGAACATTCTAGTTCCATAAAGTGGTTATAAAGGTGGATTACCATTCTTGGTAACTAAGATAAAACCATAGCAAGCTTTCCGAACATTTCTAGTTCCTAAAAGTGTGTATAAAGTTGATGATACATTTATGGGTACTAGATATCATTGCAAGCTTTCCGAAAACATGTCTAGTTCATAATAACGTTGGGTAAAAAGGTGGATTACATTTATTGGGTGGTAACTAAGGATAATCAGAGCAAGCTTTCCGAACATTTAGTTCCATTAAAGTGGTATAAAGGTGATACCATTATTGGGTAACTAAGAACCATAGCAAGCTTTCAGACCATTCTTAGTTCCTATAAAGTGGTATAAAGGTGACACCTTAATGGTAACTAAGTATATCATAGCAAGCTCTTCCGACATTATAGTTCCTATAAAGTGATTAATGGTGATCACTTATGGGATAACTAAGATAATCATAGGCAAGGCTTTCAGACCAGTTCTAGTTCCTATAAAGTGGTATAAAGGGTGATACCTTATTGGATAACGAAGATAATCGAGCAAGCTTTACGAACATACTGTTCCTATAAAGTGGTATAAAGGGGATACCCTTATTGGGTAAACTAAGATAATCATAGCCAAGCTTTCAGAAACATCCTAGTTCGATAAAGTGGTATAAAGGGATACCCTTATTTGTGGAACTAAGATACTCATAGCAAGCTTCCGAACATTTAGTCCTATAAAGTGGTAATAAAGGTGATCCCTTAATTGGATAACTAAGATAATCATAGCAAGCTGTCAGAATCATTCTAGTTTCTATAAAGTGGTTATAAAGGTGATTACCCTTATTGGGTGTAAACTAAATAATCATAGCAAGCTTCAGAACTTATAGTTCATAATAGTGGTATAAAGGTGATACCCTTATTGGATAACTAAGCTAAACATAGCAACTTCAGAAATTCTAGTTCCTATAAAGTGGTGCTAAAGGTGCTACCTTTATTGGGTAACTAAGATAATCATTACAAGCTTTCAGAAACATTCTAGTTCCTATAAAGTGGTATAAAGGTGATCACCTTATTGGCTAACTAGATAATCATAGCAAGCTTTCCGAAACATTTTCCAGTTCCTATAAAGTGGTATAAAGTGATACTTTATGGCTAACTAAGATAATCATTACAAAGCTCAGAACATTCTAGTTCTATAAAGTGGTATAAAGGTGATACCTTTATTGGGTAACTAAGATAATATAGAAGCTTTCAGAACACCAGCCTATTTAACCCAGTTATAAAGGTGATTTACCCTTTATTGGGTTAACTAAGATAATAATAGAGCAAGCATTTCCGAACATCTTAGTCTATAAAGTGATAAAGGTGATACCCTTTATTGGGTAAAATAAGATAACCATAGCAGTTTCGAAAACATTTCTAGTTCCTATAAAGGGGTTATAAAAGGTTGATAACCTTATGTGCTAACTAAGAAACCATAGCAAGCTTTCCGAACATTATAGTTTCTATAAATGGTATAAAGGTGATACCCTTATGGGCTAACTAAGATAACCAAAGGCAGCTTCCGAACATTCTAGTTCCTAAAGTGTATAAAGGTGATACCTTTATGGGGGTAAACTAAGATCATATCATAGCAAGCTTTCCGAACATCCTAGTCCTATAAAGTGGTTTTTTAAAGGTGTTCCTATTGGGTAACTACGATAACCATAGCAAGCTGGTCAGAACATTCTAGTTCCTATAAAAGTAGTAAAGGTGATACCTTATTGGTTAACTAAGATAATCATGCAAGATTTCCGAACATCCTAGTTCATATAAGTGCTATAAAGGTGATACCTTTATTGGTAACTAAGATAATCATAGCAAGCTTCGAACATCCTAGTCCATAAAGTGGTTATAAAGGTGATGAACCTGATTGGCTAACCGAAGATAATAATAGCAAGCTTTCAGACTTCTATTTCCGATATAAAGTGGTATTATAAAGGTGAATACTTTTCTTTTTATTGGGTAACTAAGATAATCATAGCAAGCTTCCGAACATTTGTTCCTATAAAGTGGTATAAAAGGTTGATACCTTATTGGTAAAAAACTAAGAATAACCATAGCAAGCTTTCCGAACATCCTAGTTCCTATAAAGTGGTATAAAGGTGTGATACCTTAGTGGCTAAACTAAGATAATCATAGCAAGCTTTTCCGAAACATCCTAGTTCTATAAAAGTTCTGGTATAAAGGTGATACCCTTATTGGATCTAACTAAGATAATCAAGCAAGCTTTCCGAAACATTTAGTTCCTATAAAGTGGAAAAGGTGGGATACCTTATTGGGCTAACTAGAAATCATAGCAAGCTTTCCGAACATCCTAGTCCTATAAAGTGGTATAAAGGTGTACATTTTATGGGTAACTAGATAATCTCGCAAGGCAAGAGCTTTTCCGAACATCCTAGTTACTATAAGAGTGGTTTATAAGGTGGTGGATACCCTATTGGCTAACTAAGATAATCATGCAGCTTTCCGAACATCCTAGTTCCTATAAAGTGTATAAAGGTGATTACCCTTATTGGGGTAACTACGATAACATAGCAAGCTTGTCGAACATTTACGTTCCTATAAAGTGGTATAAAGGGGATACCTTATTGGCTAACTAAGAGATAATCTTTTTCATAGCAAGCTTTGCTGAAAATTCATAGTTCCTATAAAAGTCGGTTTGTTGTGTAAAGGTGACCACCGGGTTTCATGGCTAAACTAAGATAATCATAGCAAAAAAAAGGGGGGGCCTTTTTTTTTTCCGTACATCTAGTTCCTATAAAGTGGTAAAAGGTATACCTTTATTGGGTAAATAAGATAATTAGTAGCAAGCCTTTCCGAACATTCCTAGTTCCTAAAGTGGTTATTAAAGGTGATAAACCTTATTGGGAACTAAGATAACTCATAGCAAGCTGTCAGAACATACTAGTTCCTAGAAAGTGGTTATTAAAGGTGATACTTTATTGGCTAAAGACGATAACCATAGCAAGCTTGTCAGAAATCATAGTTCTATAAAGTAGGTATAAAGTTGATCCCTATGGCTAACTAAGATAACTCATAGCAAGCTTTCCTGAACATTCCTAGTTCTTATAAAAGTGGACTAAAGGTGATCCCTTTATTGGGTAATAAGATAATCAACAAGCATTCCGAACATGCCTATTCCTATAAGTGGGGGTATAAAGGTCTGATACCTTTATGAGGTAACTAAGATAATCATAGCAAGCTTTCTGAACATCCTAGTTCCTATAAAGGGGATTAAAGGTGATACTATTGGTAACTAAGATAAACCATAGCAAGCTTTGTCAGAACAATCCTAAGTTCCTATCAAGTTGTATATAAGGTATACCGTTTATGTGGGGAACTAAGAAATCATAGCAAGCTTCGAACATCTAGTTCAATGGGACAAGGACAACTCGTATCCCAGTAACAGACAAGGCACAGGAAAGGACAAGAGCCCCAGTATAAACAGTGACAATATCCCAGTAACAGTGACAGTATCCCAGTAACAGTGACAGTATCCCAGTAACGTGACTAATATACCAGTAACAGTGACAGTATCCCAATAACAGTGACAGTATCCCAGTAACAGTGACAGTATCCCAGTAACAGTGACAATATACCAGTAACAGTGACAATATCCCAGTAACAGTGACAATATCCCAGTAACAGTGACAATATCCCAGTAACAGTGACAATATCCCAGTAACTGTGACAATATCCCAGTAAGTGACAATATCCCAGTAACAGTGACAATACCCAGTGACAGTGACAATATCCCAGAACAGTGACAATATCCCAGTAACAGTGAAAATACTCCCAGACAGTGACAATATCCCAGTAACAGTATCCCAGTAAGTGACAATATCCCAGTAACAGTGACAATATCCCAGTAACAGTGACAATATCCCAGTAACAGTGACAGTATCCCAGTAACAGTGACAGTTACACAGTAACAGTGACCAGTATCCCAGTACACATGTGACAGTATCCAGTAACAGTGACAAGTATCCCAGTAACAGTGACAATTCCCTAGTAAGTGGACAAATATCCCAGTAACAGTGACAATATCCCCAGTAACAGTCTCCCAAGTAAACAGTGACAATATTCCCAGTACAAACAGTGACAATATCCCAGTAGTAACAGTATCACAGTAATCACAGTGACAGTTATCCAGTAACGTGACAGTATTCCCAGTAACAGTGACAATATCCCAGTAACAGATCCCAGAACAGTAACAGTTATCCAGTAACAGTGAAATATCCCACGTAGAACGTGACAATTATCCCAGTAGTTAACAGGGACAGATCCACTATGCCTCTTCCCTTGATGCGTTTTTTGTGTTACTCTGTGTTGGGCAGTAAAGTGACAGTATCCCAGTATAAGTAACAGTGAAACAGTTGTATCCAGTAGTAACAGTACAGTATCCCAGTAACAGTGCAGGATCCAGTACAGTGACAATATACCAGTAACCAGTGACAGTATCCAGAGTAACAGTGACGTATCCCTAGTACAGTGACAATATCCCAGTAACAGTGAAAGTTACTCCCAGAGTAACAGGACAGTATCCAGATATCAGCTTGATATTTATCAGGGGGCCGCGCCCCCCACACGTCCCCCCACCCGGGTTACTCCGACCGCGCAGGGCGGCCTGCGATATCCAGTAAAAGTAACGTATCCCATAACAAGTGACAGTTGATCATGTAAACAGTGCATATCCAAGAGTAGTAAACAGTGAAGTGTCCAGTAAACAGTGACCAGTATCCAGTAACAGTGAAAGGATCCCAGTAACAGTGACAGTATCCCAGTATACAGTGACAGCTGTATCCAGTAACATGGACAGTATTCCCAGTAACCGTGGCAATATCCCAGTAACAGTTGCAGTTTTATCCCAGAGTCACAGTGACAGTATCCCGTAACAGTGACAGCTTATCCAAGTAACCGTGACAGTATCCCAGTGACAGGTAGCCAAGTAAACAACAGCTGACAGGTATCCCAGTAACAGTGATCGTTTGATCCCCAGTAACAGTGACAGATCCCAGGAACAGTGACAGTGTCACAGAAACGTGACAGTTGTACCAGTAACAGTGACGGTGTCCCAGTAACAGTGACGTGTCCCAGTAACAGTGACGGTTTGTCATCCGTACACAGTGACGGTTTGTCCCATAACAGTGACGGTTTGTCCAGTGTAACAGTGACCAGTATACCCAAGGGGTAAAAGTAACAGTGTGAAAATTTATGTTCCCTTTTTTTTTTTTAGTTTAAACTAGTGAGACTGCTTAGTTTTTTTAATTCCCAGTAATAGCAGTGACACGTATCCCAGTAGTAACAGATCCCAGTAACGTTCCCAGTAACAGTGACAATATCCAGTAACAGTGACAGTATCCCAGTAACAGAACAGTTATCCAGTAACAGTGACAATATCCCCAGTAGTAACAGTGACAATATCCAGTAACAGTGACAGTTGTGTTGTGATCCCAGTAACAGTGACAGTAGCACAGTTACAGTGAAGTATCCCAGAAAGTAACAGTGGACAGTATCCCAGTAAACAGGATCCCAGTAACAGTGACAGTAGTCCCAGTAAGTAACCCCCCCAGTGACAGTATCCCAGTAAAACAGTGACAGTATCCCAGTAACAGTGACAGTATCCCAGTAACAGTGACAATGTCCCAGTAACAGTGACAATGTCCCAGTAACCTGACAATGTCCCAGTAACAGTGACAATGTCCCAGTAACAGTGACAGTGTCCCAGTAACAGTATCCCAGTAACAGTGACAATATACCAGTAACAGTGACAATATCCCAGTAGTAACGTGACAAACTATCCCTTAACAGTGACAGTATCCCAGTAAGTAAAACAGTGGCAGCTATCCCAGGAAACAGTGGGACAGTATCCCAGTAACAGTGAAAGTATCCCAGAACAGTGACAGACCCAGAGTAACAGTGGACAGTATCCAAGTAAAGTTGCACAATATCCCAAGTAACAGTGGACAGTATCCAGAGTTAACAGTGACAGTATCTCCAGTTAACAGTGACAATCCAGTTAACAGTGAAAGTTATCCCAGTAACAGTGCACCAGTATTCCAGAACAGTATACCAGTTAATGCGTAACAAGTACACCGTAACAGTGACAATATCCCCAGTAAAAACAGTGACAGTTATACCAGGAACAGTGACAGTATTCCCTAAACAGTGACAATTATCCCAGTAACAGTGAACAATTATCCCAGGTAACAGGACAATATAATATCCCAGTAAACAGTACCAATATCCCAGTAAACACAGAAATAAACAATTATCCCAAGTAACAGGTCTAAAACAGTATCCCAGTAACAGTGACAATATCCCAGTAACAGTGACCAATACCCAGTAACGTGGACAGTATCCCAGTAGTAACCGTGACAGTTATCCCAGTAACAGTATCACAGTAACAGTGACAGTTACCAGTAAAAGTGAAAGTATCCCAGTAAAAAAAACCCAAAAAGGTTGACAGGATCCCAGCTAAACAGTGACAAGGTCCCAAGTAAACAGTGACCAAGTCCAGAACAGTGACAATGTCCCAGTTAAAAAGTTTTATCCCAGTAGTCAACAGTGACCACTATACCCAAGTAACAGTGACAATATCCAGTAAACAAGTGACCATATCCCAGTAACAGGACATTATCCAGTAACGTAAGAGTATCCGCAGTAACAGTGACAGTATCCAGTAAAACAGTTATCCCAGTAACAGTGCCAATATTCAAAGTAACAGTGACAATATCCCAGTAACAGTGCAGTATCCCAGTAACAGTGACGTATCCCAGTAACAGTGAAAGTATCCCAGTAACAGTGCAGATCCCAGTAACCGTGACAATATCCCAGTAACAGTGAGACAATATCCCAGTAACAGTGACAGTATCCCAGTAACCACTGACCAGTATCCAGTAAATGACAGTATCCCAAGTAACAGTACGTTTATCCCATAACAGTGACAGTATCCCAGTAAAAGTGACAGTATCCGTAACAGGAAATATCCCAGTAAAGTAACAGTGCAATTTATCACATGCAACAGTGACAATATCCCCAGTAACAGTGACAGTTATCCCAAGTAAAACCGTGAACAGTATCCAAGGTAACAGTGCCAGTATCCCAGTAACAGTGACAAGATCCCAGTAACAGTGACAATTCCCAGTAACGTAACAGATCCCAGTAACAGTGACAGTATCCCAGTAACACAGTGACAGTATCCAGAACAGTAACAGAACAGTTATACCAGTAACAGTGATGACAAGTATCCCAGTCGTTAACGTGACAGTATCCCAGTAACAGTGCCAGTTATCCACAGGGTGAGTAACAGTGAAAGTATACAGTAACAGTGACAATTATCCCAGTAACAGGGACAATATCCCAGTAACAGTGACAACGATCCCCAGTAACAGTGACAATATACCCCGAAACGTATCCCAGAACAGTAACAGTTATCCCAGTAACAGTGACAGATCCCGTAACAGGAAAGTTCCCAGACAGGACGTATCCCAGTTAGAGTAACAGTGGACAGTATCCCAGTAACAGGGAAAGCTATCCCAGTAGGAGTAACAGTTACAGTATCCCAGTAACAGTGACAATTATCCCCAGACAGTGGAAAGTATCCCCAGTAACAGTGACAGTATCCCAGTACAACAGTGACAGTGTTATCCCAGTAAAACAGTGGGAAAAATCCCAGTAACAGTGACCAGATCCCAGTAACAGTAACAGTTTATGCCCAGAAACAGTGCAATATCGCCAGTAACAGTGACAATATATCCCAGTAACAGTGGGACAAATTATCCAGGAACAGTGACCAGGAACACAGTAAAACAGTGACAGAATCCCAGTAACAGTAAAAGTATCCCAGTAGTAAACCAGTATCCCAGTTCAGTAACAGTTAACAGATCCCAGTAAACATTAACGTATACAGATAACAGTGACCAGATCCAGTAAACAGTGACAATATCCCAGTAACAGTGACAATATCCCAGTAACAGTGACAATATCCCAGTAACATGACACATTCCCAAGTTAACAGTGACAATTTTAGCCCAGCTAACAGTGACAGTATCCCAGTAACCAGTGACATATCCAGTAACAGTTGACAATACCCAAGTAACAGTGACAATAACCAGTTAACAGTGACAATTATCCCAGTTAACAGGGAAAGTTTGATCCCAGAGTAACAGTGCAGTATCCCAGTAACAGTGACAGTATCCCCGAGTAACAGTTTATCCCCAGATAACAGTGACAGTATCCCAGAGACAGTGAACAAATATCCCAGTATAACAGTGACATACCCGGAACAGTGACAATTATCCCAGTTAACAGTATCCCAGTAAAGTTAACAGGTTCTCCAGTTAACAGTGACAGTATCCCAGTAACAGTGACAGTATCCCAGTAACAGTGACAGTATCCCAGTAACAGTGACAGTATCCCAGTAACAGTGACAGTATCCCAGTAACAGTCAAATGAACAATATCCCAGTAACAGTGACAGTATCCCAGTAACAGTGACAGTATCCCAGTAAACAGTGACAGTATCCCAGTAAAACAGTGACAATATCCCAGTAACAGTGACAATATCCCAGTAACAGTAACAGTATCCCAGTAACAGTGACAATATCCCAGTAAAAGTGGACAATATCCCAGTAACAGTGACAAATCCCAGTAACAGGACAATATCCCAGTAACAGTGACAATATCCCAGTAACAGTAACAAGTACCCAGAAAAACAGGATACCCAGTAAACAGTAAAGTATCCCAGAGTAACAGTAACAGTATCATCAAGTAACAGTGACAGTATACCAGTAGAGTCAGTACAGTGACAATATCCCAAAAGTACAGGACAATATTCCCGTAACAGTGGACCAACTATCCCAGTAACAGTGACAAATCATCCAGGAGTACAGTGACAATATCCAGTAAAACAGTGAACAGTATCCAGAACAGGGACAATATCCCAGTAAACAGTGACTAATTATCCCAGTATACAGGTGAAATATCCCAGAACAGGTGATGACAGTTTATCCCAGTAACAGTTGACAGTGAATACAGTAACAGTGACAGTTTATCCCACAAGAACAGTATCCCAGTAAACAGTGACAGGATCCCAGTAAACAGTGACAGTCAGTATCCCAGTAAGTAACAGTGGACCAGTATCCCAGTCACAGTGACAGTATCCCAAGTAACAGTGACAATGTCCCAGATTAAACAGTGACCAAAGACAAGTCCCAGTAACAGTGACAATTGTCCCAAGTACAGGACAAGTCCAGTAACAATACCCAGTAACCGGACAATTATCCAGTAACAGTGACAAATAGCCCAGTAACAGGACAGGTATCACAAGTAACAGTGACAGTATCCCAGTAACAGTGTGACAGTTATCCCAGTAACAGTGACGGTCCCCAGTAACAGTTGGACAGTATCCCAAGAACAGTATCACAGTAACAGTGACAAACCCAGAGTAACCCCAAGTGACAATATCCCAGTAACAGTGACAGTATCCCAGTAACAGTGACAGTATCCCAGTAAACAGTGACAGTTATCCAGTAACAGTGCCAGTATCCCAGTAACACGTGACAGTATCCCAGTAACAGGGCAGGCACAGTATCATAGTAAACAGTGACAATCCAAAGTAAACAGTGACAATATCCAGAACACTGACAATATCCCAGTAGTAAACAGTGACAATATCCCAGTAACAATGACAGTATTCCCAGTAACACTGACAGTATCCCAGGTAAACAGTGACAGGTATTCCAGTAAAAGTGACAGTATCCCAGTAACAGTGACCAGTTTATCCCAGTAACAGGTGACAATAATCCCAGGAACAGTGACAGTTATCCCAGTCACCAGGGACAGTTCCCAGTAAACAGTGACAGTATACCGAGTAACAGTGACAATATCCCGAGTAAAGTGACAATATCCCAGTAACAGTGACAGTAGCCCATACAGTGACAGTTTCCCAGAAACAGTGGACAAATCCCAGTAAAGTGACAATATCCAGTAACGTGACAAGATCCCTAGTAACAGTAAAACCAGATCCCAGTGGACAGTTCCCCAGAGTAACAGTGACAGTATCACAGAACAGTAACATATCCAGTAACAGTGACAGTATCCCAGTAACAGTAACAGTATCCCAAGAGTAACAAGTAAAGTATCCCAGTAACAGTAACAGTTATCCCTAGTAAGTAGTAACAGTGACAATTATCCCAGTAGGAGTAACAGTGACCAATCCCAGTAAGTAACAGTGACCCCAATTACTCCAGAGTAACCAGTATCCCAAGTAACAGTGGACAGTATCCCCGTAACAGGGACATATCCCAGTAACAGTGACAGATACATGTAACAGTGGACAGGTCACGAGTAAAAGTGACAGCTATCACCAGTAACAGTGGACAGGTATCCCAGGAACAGTTGACAGTATCCAAGTTAACAGTGCACAGTATAACAGAGTAACAGTGGACAATATCCAGTAACAGTGAGAGTTTCCAGTAAGTAACAGTGACAGTATCCCAAGTCAAGTGACAGTACCCAGTAAGTGACATATATCCAGTAAACAGTGAAAGATCCCCGTAACAGTGACAATATCGTAACAGGACACTATCCCAGTAACAGTGACAGTATCCCAGTAACAGTGACAGATTCCCAGTAACAGTGACAGTGATCCCAGTAACAGGTAACAGTTATCCCAGTAACAGTAAACAGGAATATACAAGTAGGTAACAGTAACAGTATCCCAGTAACAGTAACAGTATCCAGTAACCAGTGACAATATCCAGTAAACAGGGTGACAATTAGATCCCTAGGAGGAACAGTGACAAGTTATCAGTAACAGTGACAGTTAGCCAGTAAAAGGGACAGGTATCCCAGTAAAAGTGACAGTATCCCCGTACAGTTTAACAGGTATCCCAGTAGAGTAGTAAACAGTAAACAGATTCCTGGTAACATAACAGTATACCATTGTAACAGTAACGTATCCCAGTAAAACAGTGACAGGTATCCCAGTGTAACGTGAAAGTATCCCATAACAGGAGTGAACAGTATCCCAGTAGACGATGTAAACAGTATCCCAGGAACAGTAACAGTTAATCCAGTAACAGGTATCCCGATAAGTAAACAGGACAGTATCCCCAGTAACCAGTAACAGTATCCCAGTACAGGGACCTTGTAGCTAGCACAAAAACTTAGGCACGGCCCACACTGCAACGGCAACGCAATAGGGACCCATGCGATTTCATGTGCGATTTTTCGTTCTTTGGTTTGCGCTTGCGGATTCGTCAATTAAGTATAGGAAACGCAGGCGATTGGATTAAAAATGCAACTCGCAATCGCACCAAAAAACGAGCGTTTTTTGCGGTTGACGCGTTTTAAATGATTTTGTAAAACCGCAACGCGAAAAAAAACGCACCTTTCAGCAGTGTGGCCTTAGCCCTTAATGTCTAAAGGTGCCCTACATCTATGAGATATTACTTACCCGACCGAGCGCTCAAGCGATGTTAGTGATCCGCCGGAACCGCTTCCCACAAGTGTATATTGAACGACAATGCGATCGCAAAATCAATTCATTGCGATGCATGTCGGTCGATGTAATATAGGGAGAAGCGGGGGTTCCGGCAGGATTGAAGAAATCGAGTGAGCGCTCGGTCGGGTAAGTAATATCTCATAGATGTATGGCCACCTTAATGGATGAAGGTGCAAACTGTGAGTCTTTCCTGATCAGGATCCCACAATGAAGTCTCACAATGGTTTACTGCATCGCGGGATCGTGGTCAGGTAAGTGACGCAGACGAAATTCTAACATCACCCCCATAGCGTTGATAGTGTCTCTCTATACATCTACATGACATTGTTACATTGCTTGTAGTGGTTGCGTGATCGTCTTTATTCGCACTGCCGCAACCACTGTCAATCAGCGTCTGTCCGTACATCGCACCCATAGTCTCTCTAACAGGTCTTCGTCTTTTTCAGTTATTTCCAGACTCCGGAGAATCCACACATATCTCCGGTACAGGCGGCGCCCAAGGTAAGGTCACAGACCGGGCCAGATGAATGGGGAGATGGTGCGCTAACCAATTCATTTAATATAGGGTTTGCCTTATAACAGTTTGTGTTCGAGTCACACAACCGCTCCACACAGCCACAACCGCTACATTAAATTGCCAGGAGCCCTTAAATCCGTCCGAAAAGCAGGATTTATTTACATTAGCGTATTGTATGTACAGGATATGAACTAAGGGAGATGTGCCCAAACCAATCAGATGTTATTTGCCATTTGAAAGCTAACATCGGATTGGTTGGTACAAAATTAGCACCATTTTTACGGTAAGAATACATCTCCCTGTATATGAATGACATTAATTACATTGTAACATTATTAACATCCGTCTGTGAACCAATCATATTTTGTTGCTATTGTAGACTAATCAGTCACATGGTCTTGCTAATCCCACCCATAGGGAGATTTAAAATGAATCAGCACTCCCCCTTGCATTATGGGATTTCTTGTAGGTGATATGGGGGAATCATGGGGAGAAAACGTTTCCATTTATTAATTACAATAGTAAGGACAATAAATAATCTTCACTGTTAGTATTATAATGTGTCTTTTACTTTGACTAGATGTATTGGGAATGGTACGGGAAGCTTATTCTGTCATTTATCTTTACAGATAACATTGCAAAAATCTATGAGAATGCCATTGCTCCCACACCAGACTCTCCTGCTCCCAAGGCCCAACCAGAGAGATGTGTAGACTGGGAAAGGATAAGGTAGGAGAGAGACAAACTTTCTGTGTAATACCACACTTGAGCCATAAGGTGGCGATAATAGCAAGAACTGCAAGATACATTTGGGACATTAAAATCACAAATAAAGCTAAATAATTACAATTTCAAAACATAAGGCAGCAATTCAATTGATTCCTGGATTAGTTTTTAATTTACATTTAATTATTTTTGTGCGGGAATAGAGCAGCTCCCTATGTTGGCAGTCCAGTCAAAAAATATTGTCTCTGTAATGAAGTGTAAGATGTGGGTACAGTAATATATCAGTACAGTAAGGTAGGGTGGGCAGTAATATATCAGTACAGTAAGGTATGGGTGCAGTAATAATCAGTACAGTAGCTGGGTTGCGTAAAAACATAATATATCAGTACAGGTAAGGTATGGGTGCAGTAGACTAGTCAGATACAGTAAGGTATGGGTGCAAGTAATATATCAGATACAGAAAGGTATGGTGCAGTAATATATCAGTACAAGTAAGGTATGGGTGACAGTTAATAATATCAGTACAGTAAGGTTATGGGTGCGTGCAGTAATATATCAGTGACAGTAAGCGTATGGGTGCCGGAATATATCAGTACAGTAAGGTAGTGGTGCAGTTCAGTAGTAATATATCAGTACGTAAGGTATGAGTGCAGGAATATATCAGTACAGTAAGGTTAGGGGCGAGTAATAGATCAGTACAGAAGGTAGGGTTGCAGTGTTAAAATAATCAGTACAGTAATGGTATGGTGCAGAATATATCAGTACAGTCAGGTAATGGGGCCAGTAAGTAAAATTATAGTACAGTAAGGTATGGGTGCAGTAATATATCAGTACAGTAAGGGATGGGTGTGCAGTAAGATATCAGTACAGTAAGGTTGGGTGCAGTAATATATCAGTACAGTAAGGTATGGGGGCAGTAATATATCAGTACAGTAAGGTATGGTTGTCCAGTTTGTTGCAGTAACAATCAGTACAGTAAGGTATGGGTGTTTGCAGTAATATATCCAGTACAGTAAGGTATGGGTGCAGTATATATCGTACAGTAAGGTATGGGGGCAGTAAATATATCAGTACCCCTAGTAAGGTAGTGGGGGGGGGGGTTTGCAGTTAAGATATCAGTACGAAGTAAAGGTATGGGTGACAGTTTGCAGAGTATAATATATCAGTACAGTAAGGTATGGGTTTTTGCAGTAATATATCAAGTACAGTAGGTTAGGTGCAGTTTAATAATATAATCAGACCGTAAGGTATGGGTGCAGTAAGGTATCAGTACAGTAAGGTATGTGTGCAGTAATATATCGGTACAGTAAGGTATGGGTGCAGTAATATATATTCAGTACAGTAAGGTATGGGTGCAGTAATATCAGTACAGTAAGGTCTGGGGAAGTACTGCAGTAATATTCGTAACAGGTGAAGGTATGGGTTTTGCGTGTGCTGCAGTAATATATCAGTACAGTAAGGTATGGGTGCAGTAATATATCGGTACAGTAAGGTATGGGTGTTGCAGTCATTAGTAATATATCAGTTACGTAAGGTATGGTTGCAGTAATATATCGGTGACAGTAAGGTAGGTGATGCAGTAATATATCAGGACAGTAAGGGTCTGGGTGCAGTAATAAGCGTACCCAGGAAGGTATGGGTGTGCAGTTAATATCAGTACGTAAGGGATGGTTGTCAGTAATAACAGTACAGTAAGGTAGGGGTGAGTAATATTTCGTCAGTAAGGTATATCGGGCAGTACTATATTCAGTACAGGAAGGTATGGGTGCAGTAAATATCAAGTACAGTAAGGGTTGGGTTGCTGCAGTAATATATCAGTCCAGTAAGTATGGTGCAGTAATATATCGGTAAAGTAAGGGATGGCTGTTGAGTAATATATCGGTTTACAGTAAGGTAGGGTTTTGTATTTGTTTGTAGTAATATAATCGGTTACAGTAGGTATGTGGTGTTTTTGTTCGTTTGTTGGTAGTATATGTAGTAATATATCAGTACAGTTAAGGTCTGGGTTGCTGAGTAAGAGTAAGTAATATATCGGACCGTAAGGTATGGGGTTGAAGTAATATCAGTACAGTACGGTATGGGTGGTGCAGTAATAATCATGACAGTAAGGTATGGGGTGCAGTAAATAGTCGGTACAGAAGGTGTGGGTTGCAGTAATATATCAGTAACAGTAAGGTATGGGTTGCTTGCAGTGAATATATCAGTACAGTAAGGTATGGGTGCAGTAATATATCAGTACAGTAAGGTATGGGTGCAGTAATTATATAAGTACAGTAAGGTAGGGTGCAGTAATAATCAGTTACAGTAAGTAGGGTGCAGTAATATATCAGTACAGTAAGGTAGTGGGTTGCAGTATGCAGTAATTATATCGGTTACAGTAAGGTATGGTGTTGCAGTAATATATCGGTAAAGTAAGGTATGGTTGCTTTGCAGTATGTATGGCAAGTAATATATCGGTACAGTAGTAGGGTCTGCAGAAGTAGAGTGTGTGCAGTAATATATTCGTTACAGTAAGGTATGGGTGCAGTAATTATCAGTACAGTAAGGTATGTGTGCAGTAATTATCAGTACAGTAAGGTATGGGTGCAGTAATATATCAGTACAGTATATGGTATGGTGTGCAGTAATTATCAGTACAGTAAGGTGATGGGTGCAGTAGATCTATCAGTACAGTAAGTATGGGTGCAGTAGTAATATATCGGTTACAGTAAGGTATGGGGCCAGTAATATACCGGTACAGTAAGGTTATGGGTGTTGCAGTAATTGCAGTTGCAGTAATATATCAGTACAGTAAGGTATGGGTGCAGTAATATATCAGTTACAGTAAGGTAGGGTGCAAGTAATTGCAGTAATATATCAGTACAGTAAGGTATGGGTGCAGTAATATATCAGTACAGTAAGGTATGTGTGCAGTAATTATCAGTACAGTAAGGTATGGGTTTTGCAGTTTGCATAATTAATCAGTAAAGTAAGGTATGTGTGCAGTTTATTATCAGTACAGTAGGTATGGGTGCAGTAATATATCAGTACAGTAAGGTATGGTGCGAGTATAATATATCGGTTACAGTACGGTATGGGGTTGCAGTAATATATTCAGTTCCAGTAAGGTAGGGGTTGCACAAGTAATAATTCAGTACAGTAAGGTAGGGTGCAGTAATTATCAGTCAGTCAGGTAGATGGGTTGCTATTGCAGTAATATACAGTACAGTTAGGTATGTGTGCAGTAATCTATCAGTACAGAAGGTATGGGTGCAGTCATATATCAGTACAGTAAGGTTCTGTGTTGCGTAAATATCAGTAAAGTAAGGTATTGTGCAGTATATATCAGTACAGTAAAGGTATGTGGTGCGTCATAATCGGGACAGTAAGGTATGGGTGCAGTAATATATCAGTACAGTATAAGGTAGTGGGTGCAGTAATAAGATAGGTACAGTAAGGTAGGGGTGCAGTAACATATCAGTAAAGTAAGGTATGGGTGCAGTAATATATCAGTACAGTAAGGTTGGTATGGGTGCAGTAATAATACGGACAGTAAGGTCATGGGGCAGTAATAATCAGTACAGTAGTAAGGTGATGGGTGCAGTTAATATATCAGCTACAGTAAGGTATGTGGCAGTAATCTATCGGTTACAGTAAGGGATGGGGCAGTTAAGAATATATCAGTACAGTAAGGTATGGGTGCAGTCATATATCCGTACAGTAAGTATGGGTTGCAGTAGCGTAAGTATGGGTTGCCGTAAGTAAA